>CATIWF010172385.1:0-15255 GCA_949630135.1 Balakata baccata
GTGGAGTGGATATGAGGTCACAGTTGGAGATTGTGAAGAAGGGTGTGCATATTGTAGTTGCAACTCCGGGGAGGTTGAAGGATATGCTAGCTAAGAAAAAAATGAATTTGGATAGCTGCAGGTAAGAATTCTTAGCTCCATAGGATATTAACAATATTCATAATTATGTAATGCACATAATTGTTTTCATTTTTACTAAATTCATTTGATTCATTGTGGTAAATTACTTGTTGCTGTTTGACATTTATCATGACAATGTAGTAGACATCATAAATCTTGGCTGCTCTCTTTTCCTAACTGAAATACAGTCTTGTCTTTGATAGATTTGAGAATGTCCATCTATTCCTTAGCCAGGGGTTAGCAGCATCATTTCCTTTATTTCTTAATGAAATTATATGTTTGTAATCTTCTTGTTAGGAAATAGGGAGTTGTGAAAGATCCAGTCACCTTCTAACCAATTCTTCGTTTCTAGTTGGTCATGCATTTTCTCAGATCGCTCCTTAAGCATTAAATATGGATACATTGCTAGTATGTATGCTCCGAAATCTGAATATGTTTCACTAAGATTGTATTTTCAGCTATGGATTTTAAGGTTCCGATTATTCTATTTTGTTATGAATATACATGAAAAAAATATATATCATCAGTTGTATTTTTTGCCATCTTATTATTTTTAATCAGTTTCCTAATGTTCTGAGGATATTCTACAGCATTTTGTTTCTTTACATTCTTGATGCAAATTTGTTCTTTTCTTCATTATTTCAAGAAAGTATGTCTTATCTGCTAGTTGTACCATGTGTTCTACTTATCAACATTACTGATTTTTCCTTTTAGGTATTTGACTTTGGATGAGGCTGATAGATTAGTGGATTTGGGCTTTGAGGATGATATAAGGGAGGTCTTTGACCACTTCAAAGCTCAAAGGCAAACTCTTCTATTCTCTGCCACCATGCCAACCAAAATTCAGAACTTTGCTAGAAGTGCCCTGGTAAAGCCTGTTACTGTTAATGTTGGAAGAGCAGGAGCAGCAAACCTTGATGTGATCCAGGAGGTTGAGTATGTAAAACAGGAGGCAAAGCTTGTTTACCTTCTTGAGTGCCTACAAAAGACACCGCCTCCTGTCCTAATATTCTGTGAAAACAAGGCTGATGTGGATGATATTCACGAGTATCTCCTCCTAAAGGGTGTTGAGGCTGTGGCCGTTCATGGAGGCAAAGACCAGGAAGAGAGGGAATATGCTATTTCAACCTTTAAAGCAGGCAAGAAAGATGTATTGGTTGCAACTGATGTTGCTTCAAAGGGCTTGGATTTTCCAGATATTCAACATGTAATAAACTATGATATGCCTGCAGAAATTGAAAACTATGTGCATAGAATTGGACGAACAGGAAGGTGTGGTAAGACAGGAATTGCAACAACATTCATAAACAAAAATCAGAGTGAGACAACACTTCTTGATTTGAAGCACCTGTTACAGGAAGCAAAACAGAGAATTCCACCTGTTCTGGCTGAGTTGAATGATCCAATGGAAGATGGAGACACAATTACGAATGCAAGTGGAGTTAAGGGTTGTGCTTATTGTGGTGGGCTTGGTCACCGCATCCATAATTGCCCCAAGTTGGAGCATCAGAGATCCCAGCAGCTAGCTAATTCCAGAAGGGACTATTTTGGCTCTGGAGGGTATAGAGGAGAAATATGATGTATTTACACTGCCTTCAGTTAATCCGGTATACAAATTTCTTGTACCGTGTCAATGTTAGTCTTGTTAGTTTGTGTTGGTCTAATTAGTTGCACTTATCGAGTAATTTATAGAGAGATGTTCTTGTCAATTTTCATGCATTTCTTTGGAATATTTGAAAGTAATCCGGATGACTGTTATTGTAACATTAGCCAACATTTTTTTTTAAAACTGAATATTGATAAAATTAGCCAAATATATCATGGATTCCATGATTATGCAGCATATGTTAGTCTTTTCATTTTCAAGTGGCTGCATCTCCAGCCTCCAGGTACCCATTCAGCTTGCCAACGGACACAGAAAAATTTAAACAAAATATGATTAAATACTAAAAACCTTAGTTTTATCATGATATATATCATGGCCAGTGGTTTCAAGATGAACATTTATAATAATTTACAACTTCTTTCTGAATATTGATAAAGTTATCAATGTGGAAAAATGATAAAGTTGAAATGGTTATTGTTTCTGGAATGGGAAATACTATTTTACTGTTGTAGAATCAATCAGTGGTTTGGCAATTGATGCAAACTTGTTAATATTATTAAACAATTCCAATAAATGATGTCAGGGTTACTGTAAATTGATTATAATTGCCTAATTATTCGCATTTTTCTTACTTAACTATTTAATTCTGATCTGCGCTTGCCCCAAACTTTGAACATCATCTTGCACGCCTCATCTATGGAAATGAATCAAAATTTTTAAAATCATTTGAATCCATTCTTTCAATTTTTTTTTTTGTAATTTAAATTAATTTTTGAACAGGTCTCGAATGAAGTAAAGATTGCTAGTTATAGAAATAGTCATTGATAATTAATTATAGGATTAGAGTAATGACGTTAAGCTTTTGACAAAATTTTATATTTAATTATTTTTATTCATATTGGTTAATGTGAATATATATCACTATATTATTATATTAGTTTAGAAATAATATGATAGATTGAATCTAACTAAGAAATTCTCTATTTTTAAATATCGAGTTGGAGGCCTTAGGGCTAAAGTGGTAACAAGAAAAATATATTGGGGCTACAGTAAAAAATCAAGAGGAAATTTGCCAAATACTCATTTTTAACCTTTTTTATTGGGGCTACAGAAAAATAATAGGCATTTTTTCGTTTTTTTTTTTCATTTCTACCATGTTTGTTTTTGTTTTGCTGATTTTTTTTTTTCGTTTCAACCATTTTTATTTTTATTTTACAGATTTATTTTTTTTCTTTTTAAAGATGACAATTTCTTCATGCTCTCTGCATCGAAACCCCTAAAAAAAACTCTCTATTTAATTCTTTATCAGCTCTACTCATTTTCATCAAGTTCTGATGCTATCTTTCATGCAAAGATAATTTGATTAAAAGGTGTTTGGTAGGTAGGAAAATCAAGAGAGAAGTAGAAAATTTTGAAAGAAAGAAATGTATGAAGAGTTGGTTAGTTTTGGGCTACAAAAGGGGAAGTGAAGAGATGAGAAAATTTTATTTAGCAAAAATTTCATTCAATTTGAGAAAAAAAAAAAAAAGACATTTTCCCATTTTTTAAATATATATTAAGAAATTCATTAACCTGCACCATCATTTCTTCTTATGTATGCATACATTTATTTATTTTTAATTATTATTTAATTAACTTAATGAATGTTATTTACTTTTGTTAACATCGAGTAGATCTTTGGGTAAACATTAAATAAATTTTGGATAACTTCAATTTTCATTAGTTTTCCGGTAAATCTTAGATAAAATTTTGGATAAATCTTGTATTACTTCAATTTTTAGTAAATTAAATGTTGGATAACTTCAAATTTTCATTAATTTTTTTTTTTTTTTGTAAATCTTGGATAAACATTTAATCTGTTTATTTTTGTAATATTTTTAAACAACAAGTGTTTTTTTTTGAAACAATTTTAGCGCGCGTCACTTTATTGTGAAAAATTATAAGTGGCCATATTTATGTAAATAATTATGTGCTCGAGAATATTTATGTAAAAATTTCCAAAAATCAAATCTAAGTTGAGCTAATTAATTTGAGATGGGCCTGATATCAGCTTTTTGAACAAGTATTGGAAGCTGATGATATCTTTACCTAACTTGCCATAGAATATACAACTAGTCAGTTGAGGACAATTACATACTAACAAATTGTTTAGACCTAATCAATCTTATGTTATATTACACCCTTGGACAAATTACTTTGCTAGCTTTTATTACTTCGTCACATTTTCATTCATGACTGAATTTTCTCACCTCAATTCGATCATGTAACCTAGAAAAATTATTTGTAATTTAGTTAGTTGAAGATTCCGGGAGTCTTCCAAATTAATTAATCAAGAGTAGGAATCAATTCTATTTAACTTTTCTCATTATATATATTATAAATTGCTGAAAATTAACCATATGAGAGGCTTAATAGTTGAAATACTTGCATAGATTCTTTTTTATTGGCTTTTTAAGAAACCTGTTATAAAATTCCCTATTGTATTTAATAATTAAGCTTTGACTTTTGAAATTTTCTTGTAAAAGACCAAGTCAATATGGTTTATGAATTATGACATATTGTGAAATTGTCCTGTAATAGCTCAAACCTTTGACATTTTTCCTATAAAGAGTAGTGGAGAGCTCGAATGATGCACCCTTCAATTACTCCTTTCTCCATAGTACACGTAAACTTTTTGAGTTAGTGGGAAGAAAAAGAAAAACATGGGTTTCAATGAAGAGGCACCAAAGCTTGTTGTTCTTGACTTCACTGAGGAAACTTTGAAGCCAGGAACAAGTGGCTGGCTCAGAGCTTGCAGTGATATTAGGCAAGCACTTGAAGAACATGGGTGTTTTATAGTAGAGTACAACAAATTATCCACAGAGCTTCGCCAAGGAATTTTTGATTCCTTAAAGGAGTTGTTTGATCTGCCCATCCATGTTAAAATGCAAAACAAATGTAAAAGACCTTTGATTAGCTACATTGGAAATCATTCCATGATGCCTATTCATGAAAGCCTAGGCATTGAAGATATTGCAACTCTGGAGTCTGCTAAAAAATTCACCAATCTCATGTGGTCCACTGGAAGTGATCACTTTTGGTATGTGGGTTATGATCAATAACTATTTATATTTAATAATTTGATATAAAGAATTCCATTTTTCCGTTATTTAATGAAAATTTATTTATTGGGTTTGTAGTGAATGTGTTCATGCATATGGGAAACTTGTGGTAGAGCTAGATCAATTGGTGACAAGGATGATATTTGAAAGCTATGGAGTGGAGAAATACCATGATTCTTATGTTGAGTCAACTTGTTATGTTCTTCGGCTGCTGAAAAATAGAGCACCAAAAGAGGGTGAGATTAATATTGGCATCGGAACTCATACTGATACCAGCTTCACCACCATACTTCACCAGAATCAAGTTGATGGGTTGGAGGTGGAAACCAAGGACGGCAAGAGGTCGATGAACATCGAGTTTTCTCCTACATCCTTTGTTGTCATGGCTGGCGACGCCCTAATGGTGAGTACCTACATCATAATATTGTTGATTTTGCTTAGTCACTGTATTTGTCCCGTTTTAGCTTCCTAAATTTTTTTTTTTTTGTTTAGTTTGCTCTCTAAATTCAATTTTGTTCTCTACATTACTCCTTTTGCATTTTAAAAAGATATAATGATCCGCCTCTTGATGCTGACATATCACCGTATCATATTATATCTGAATTCCCAGCTAGTTTTTGTGTTACATAGACCTGACAATTATGTTAACATAACATGATGATATGTTAGCATTGAGAGTAAGAATTTGTATCTTTTTAAAATGTAAATGGACATTGTAGACCAAAAACTAAAATCAGAAAGTAAATTGGACTAAAAATATTTTAAGTAGCAAATGAAGATAAATATAAAAGGCTGAATATGAATTAACCCTTTTGCTTATGTATGACATAGGCATGGAGCAATAACAGAATAAAATCTCCAAGGCACAAAGTGATAGTGAAGGGAGAGGTGGATAGATATTCAATGGGGCTATTTACATTCAACAATGGAATGTTACAAGTACCTGAAGAGCTTGTTGATGAGGAACATCCATTAATGTACAAGCCATTTGATCACACTGGATTACTTCATTTTTACAGCCAAACTAGGCGTCCTATTCAAGCCTATTGTGGCATTTAAATCCAATTTGATGACCTCCCCATAACATGTTTAATTATCTTAATTAATAAATAGTGGAATAATAATATATAAAAAAAAAAAAAGAGGAGGGGGGGCTAATACTGTCATTCACTCATTTGTGTGGGAGTTGTGAATTTTATATGTTTCTATATATTTCCCTTTCATCGTGGGATCATGTTGTGAGTTATAATAAATGTTGTTCTATGATATATTACAATTCCAGACCTTTTGACATTTTAATTCTTTTCAATTTTGGTTTTCATGGCATATTATATATGCCATGGAAGCTGGGTTGTTTTGTTAATTTTAAAAATATAAACAAAAATGCTTTTTCTTCACTGAATTGCTCAATTCTTATATTCATTCTCAAATTCTTTATATTATTAAATTGTTATTTTATTTTTTCCAAATATAAGGGCTTAAGTGCTATTTAGCTTTAATTTTAGGGGCTGATTTGTACATTTTCCCTTTTATGAACAATTTTAAGGTATAATATGAGGAGTCCAAACTTATTAATAACAACAATATATAGCAGGAAAAAAAAAATCATCAAAAAAACAAGCAAGGAAACTGCAAGAATCACGCAACAGCAGAATGTGCAGCTTTGTCAACGAAACTGAGGGGTATGATCATATTTCTTCAGGAGCTCGAGCTTCCCTTAATGCCAACAAATTGGTTCTTCGGTCTCTGGTAACAGGGCGTGGCCTTGAATCGGTGGTCTCTACTTCTCCCATCTGCATCAATGCCGCAGGCCCACAAGCCTTACTATATATATATATATATATATACACCAATATTTGGAGGTCAATTTAGGAGAAATATAATTACCTCATAAGTGTTGACAATTAAAGCTCCATCACAACATCCTTCTCCAATTACTGGATTTTCAAGTTGAAGGCAACAGTAGATTTTCTGAAACTGCTGATACATCTCATTTACCAGTTTCTTCCTCTCCTCTACCTGCTCCAAAATTTCTTGCTTCATTATTTTACTTTCTTCTTCGAGAAACTCCAGTCGCTTGCTCAGCTCTTCGATTTGACTTTCCCGCAAAACTTGTTTGCCTGCACGAGAATTGCCATGAAACTTACTTCCTGAAAAATTAGCTAAGGACATTTCTGCTTTATTATCTTCTTTTGCCTGCGGAGAAATATCCTGTGAAATTTCATTAATCAGTGTCAGATCGCAGGTAGCTTTATGGTCGCTACTGCTTGCATTACTCTTCAAATCCTTGACAGTTGAATGATTCTTAAGTGAGTAACAATTCCGCAACTTAAGCAAGACCATTCCCATTTCCTTCAGGGGCAGAATTTCTTCGAGTTTTTGCAAGGTAAACGAACTTTCAGCAGCAGGCCCATCAGAACGTTGGCATTCCATATTACCTATCAAGAAAGGGCAAGAAACAGACAAGAAAAAACACAGAAAGCAAAAGTCAAAGGCAAACAAGAATTTCAAGAGACTGACGTAGAAAATGAAATTGAAGATATCTTAGTCTCTCCATTATATTGGAGAGGATCAAAATATCAGCTAGAGAAGATGATTGTGCAAGTAAAATGATGGTTTTTTACCTGACACAGCTTCGTTATTGAAGGACACAGAGAACATGTTTTTGCTTGTCTTCGAAGAGAGCAAGGAAGAGAGTTTAAGGAAACAAGAAGATAAGGATATAGGAAAATATGTAACTTATACTATCTTGTCACAGAGAGGGACTTTCATGGGAAATTGCCTGGCAGTTGCCAAGAGAAGGTCTTCACAGTTGAGTATGACTCCACGATGATAGTAAGAAGTGTATAGCCAATTAGAAGCTAAATATTTTGGTGTCTTATCGCACTCAGGAGGCAAATTTTGGCTCCAATAGAGTAGAAGCTCAGTTATATGCTTTGTCCTGAAGAAACTGGCAAATGTAACCACTAGCAAGAAATATACATATCCTCTTACGTAATCCAACACATGGCTCTATACATACTGTGTACGTATATATATATATATATATATATATATATATATATATATATATATATATATATATATATATATATATAAAACAGCTAAATCAAACATCTGTCCAACTCAAGAATAGCAAATGGATAATGAACCATTTCTGAATAAGCTGAAGGTTTTATTGTAATAGACAATATGCTTATTCTTCATTTTTCTTCGAGGCTATAAACAAAAAGGAAAAAAATATATATAAAGGAGAAAAACCAAAGAAAAAGGCATTAATAGAGGTTTATGTGCTTTCAATTTGACTTTGGAGGGCTTTACAATAAGTGCAAGAAAAAGAATGCTTGATTAGCTCAGTCAACTGGAACTTCAACCTCCATTTTTAGACCAGAATTTCCAAAAACCTGTGTCAAATGCAAAGCAATGATCATGAGCAAATAATGATAATGTAAACTATTATGTACAATAATATAAGCAAGTTAAGAAAATTGTACATATCTAAATTTCAAAAAAATCAATGAGTAAGGCAGGTAGTGGGTTTCCAGTGAAAATTCAAGCTTATGAGGAAACAAAAGCAGCATGGTGCAGCACAAGGTGGGCCTAAAGAAAAAAAACCTTCTAGCCAGTAATCAAATGTAATTTGTCGCAAATGATCTTAATAAAAGCAAAACAATATACAGCCCACATATTATTACGAATAGCATAAGAAAGAAGTTGGATCAGTTAGTTGATAACAAATATGCTATCAAGATTCAGGGCCCTAGGCTATTGTCGTTAAGATACAACTATTTATAAGAAGTTAAGTTTAACTCCAACACAATACTGCTGCTAGACTTCAATTGCCTCAACAATTTTAATGGTTGGCACATTTATAATGATAAAATGCCATGTTGAATCTCTGTATTGTCAAACCAGATTAGGGGCTGCCACCTTCTTGAATTATCCCATCATTAAGCAATTAAGAAGAAATAAATAAGCAAAAGGAGTCATATCTTTCTGTTTGTTAAGGTACAACAAGGACTGCATTACATTTTACTCCAGTGGTCTCCCATTTCTTCTCCAACGTTCAAAATCTCCACTAGTTAAGGCCGATAATTGGTTTAGGAAAATATTTAACCTAAGAAAGTGTTATTGGAGATGCAATGCTGTCGCTTGAATTATCTTCTTTCACAGTAACATGCATTGGAAAAATGTAGTGTTCCTTATAATACAGTTGGCAGAGGAAATAGAAAATAAAACCTTTATGAAGTCATCCAGCATCAAGTATGATTCCCTTGAATAACCTGCCTCCTTCAAAACTTGGTACAATACTAGCTGCAACAAGAACAGACAACACAGAATTTATTAAACTCCTGTCAAATCGTAAAAAAGTAAAAAAAATTTGTGGATCCAAAAGACAATGAACTGAAGAATAGCAAGGAATCACAGAGTAGTGGAGAAACTAAACTACTGGTTACCCTCAAAGGAAGATAAAACAAGCAACTATTATTGTATAAATAAGGATATGGAAATCTCTTTTAATGGATTATATGTAACTAGATTGCTCATCCCTTGATGTAGACCACATTTGGTTTATGGAATAAAAAGGGAATGGAATAACAATTCCACACGGGATTGTTAATGTAGTTGGCGATGTTTTGATCCAACCCAAAAAGATCTACCCAAACCTGGAATAACTATGAACATAAACAATTTATCAAGACTCAAGAGTTGCAATAGTAGGATTACATATATAACAAAACAGAGAGTTCTTGGTAGTACCTCTCTTTGCTCATCAGACATGAAAGCACCAGACAAATCTTGAAGCACTTCTAACATGTCATTGAAAGATACTTTTCCATTACCATCTGAGTCGTATACCTTGAAAATAACTGAAGGGAAAAAAAATGGTGTTAACATTGCACCAGAAACTTCATAACTTTTCAATTGCATAGAGGGAACACATTATAATATTTTCCATTGACATAAATCCATAATTTTACACCATTAGATTTAGTAGTTTAGATGTCATAATTTGTGAGCATAAGAACTGAATCCAAAATGAATGACAAGAAATACAAGATGTCATATGAATCTATGAATACAACATACTGATTAACTGGACAAATCCAATCAGGGAGAGCTCATTGTTCTGTGTCAAATACCAAGTTCCAATTAGCAACAACTCACTGTTCTGTTTTGCATTACCAAGTTCTTTCCTCTTGCATTTATTTAAAAACATTCATGCAATACCTTCTTATATCCGCTAAAATAGTTTTACATGTCCTGAACTGATATGAGCACATTATCAAACATTTGAAGAGGTTCCCCAATCAAAAACCCTGCAGCTAAAAATAGATTACCAAGCTCAATGCATGTAATTCAAGAATTAAAAATATCAAATAACATAAAAATTCCCACTTCATATCACAATGCAATCATTTGCATTCTCATTAATTTTTGTGATAGGAAATTATATTGCTCCTCTGTGCTGCTTATTTTTAGTTTCCTCTTTCAATCAAGTATCCCTCTTTTACAGAAAATATAGGTTTTTCATTTCCAGGATGGATTTATCAAAATTACTGAAGGTCAAATGATTCAAATAAACTAAAATGCCACACCCATTCTCCATTTCAGCAAAATACTATTAAACCTTTAAAAAAGTGAGAGCTTCCATATACATTAGAAATATCCCAGGCCAAGCCTCTTAAAACGAGTTTCTTTCCCTACAATTTCCATGACACAGAAAACACATACTTATTTTTCATTATCCATGCTAGAATCACTAGACTAAAATAATTAGCATAAATGGTAACTAACGCCATGTTGTCAAGGTAACCAATACTTACGTCCTATTTTCTGTTCAACACTTGCTTTAGCAGTGAATGCAGATAAGAAAGCCACAAAGTCCTTAAAGTTCAACCCGTCAACCATTTTAAGTAGTCTCTGCAAGGAACCACATATTTGTGATCTCAACTTATCATAAACTAAAATGATTCCAATTCAAATAACAAAATGAATACAAAATTCAACCCAAAAGTTACCTGACAGACTGGGTTCACAGCAAACTCAGGCACAGATAAGATTTCATCAGCTGAGACAAATCCTTTCGCATTGCGATCTAGTTGGCAAAATCTTTGATACAGTGATACTATTTCTTGCTGGGAGACTGAGTTTAACACCACAAAATCAGGGAAAAGAGAACTCAAAACAAAATCATTCGAAACAAAAGCAAGACTGTAAGGGGAAAATAATAAGGATGACTTACATAGATTGTGACAGTGTCGTTGAACCTCTTCTATATCATATTGGGTCAGCATTGATGAGGCGTTCCCCATTGAGCTTCAACAACAAAATTTACAAATTTGAATGGACAAAAACCTACCTATTAACCATTTACCGAATAACCAACACCCATCAATTTCTGAATAAATGCTATAAATTTGAACAATGACCAGTATTAATAATTAACCTGAAATAAATAATCTCACCAATCATAAACCAACATGCAGGTACATTCTCACTTCAAGAAGAAAAAATAGCAAAGTAACATTGATTAAACTTCAATGCTCAAGAAATTGCAGAAAATAAAAGAAGCTAAAATTACTTCCTACCTTATAATTCAACTGTTAGCTCTGTTGGAAATTCCATACAACTAAAACCACCCACATTCAATAGCCTTAGCACAGCTACTAAGCTCAATTGAAAATAAAGCTACTCGTTTCTTCATCAATAATTCAACATAACAAAACAGATTTAAGAAAGTAAGACGAATACCTTCAGTTTCACGACTTCCTCGAGAACCAAACAAATAGTAGTAGGAGATAGAAGGGGGATTTTGAGGAAGGGGACAAATATGAAACTCTCGAGCCGATCAGGAGATGATTGGATCGATGATAAGGTGATTACGGAGAAATATAAAGCAAAGGGCTTTACTTAGTCATTACCGGAAATGTCGCATCACATTTGTTTGTGCTAGGCGACGATGAAATTTATGTTGATCTCTGATCCTCACGACATCGTCATACTGCGCTCCGCAGGTGTACCCGTTTTATAACTTGGCAGTTGAAAATGAAAATGATTAATAAGTTGATCAGTTGCGTTGTGTATGAGGGATGAGTTGGGCCGCAAGGAAGGGAAACTGCAGTTTCTATTGGGCCCATGAGGCAGGGAAACTGAAGTTTCTTTGGGCCCATATTATACGTCCATTGTTTGTTTCAGTAGACTCCTTTTCCATTGATCTGCACTACGTAGTGTTTGGAATTAGTATGGAAGGTTTCATTTTAAATTTTTATCGTTTAATTGATCGATATTTTTAATTTTTTACAAACTGTTTTTATTAAATTTATTTTTTTTTTAAAATTTATTTATTTATTTCTATCGAAGATTAAAAATATAATTTTTTTCTTCAAAAAGCCCTTTTATCAAAGGGAATACCAAACAGACGTCGCCAAATTGTGCACTAATTATTAAGGTGGATAGGATTAGAACCTCTGTAAAGGGTGCAAGTTATGACTTTGACGGCATGGAAGAAATAAAAAAAGATTGCTAAAAAATAAGAAAGTAGGACAACCTTCAACTTATTCAGCGAAAAACATAGCTTTCAAGGAAGATAAGCATTAGTGACATTAACTCAACAAAGTCTTGAAGGAATTTGCAAACAGGCTTATCCCTTGAAATTATATTAATTAATCTGACTGGCGGAAAATAAATGTTTAGTCACTAGCCTATCAAACAGCTGGCTCTAATTCTGAACCCGAGACACTTCATAAGGGCAAAAGCACCATATGCCACTAGTGCAGAAGAATCCATATACTCACGATCAACCAATTGCCTACCAATTGCCTTATTCGGAAGAAGAACAGTGGACTCCTAATACCATAAATTGCTGTACTAATTCATCAATAGACAATATAAAGATCATCCTAATGCCATATAAACAACAGGCTTACATTCAGGATCTTTCCTGTTCCACAATATCAGTAAATGGTTCAACTGGAGCACCATCATGGAGCAACTCCTGCATTTTAGGCTGCCCCTCTAATTCCTCTGAATTCTCAAACAACTGCCTCCTATAAACTTGATGCAACTTCCCAAACAACTGTTTTTTAATTGCCTCAAACGCCATATCCAACCTCTCCAACTGCTCCATAGCATTCTGATTATACATGAACAATCCGTAATACAGCTCAAAACTATCTCCAGCTGTATTCTCTACCAAATCCAATAAAGTTCCGTACCCTTTGGTATTGATTGGTGAAGACTCCACTCCGAACTTCTCCAACACCCTTCCCAAAGTGTGAGTCACAAACTGTGACCCCGCTGCATATCTGTCATGCTCTGCACAGCTCATTTCCACCATTCTGCATCCTTCTCTTGCAAAAACATCAAGAAAATTGTCGCACCTATTTATCCTATCCTCCTCATTCCCAATTCTAACTTTATCAAAAACAAAAGGCAAGCCAAGCCACGAATTTTTGCCACTTTCGGGACCAAACATTGGATGGGTGCACAATATATCAAACTCAATAGGCAAATACTTCAACAAAATATTTTTAGCAAATTCTTTCACAGAGAGCACATCAACAAAAAGGGTATTACGTTTGAGTCTCTGGAAAGGGATAGATCTAAGCACCTTTTCAGAAGAAAGAATGGAAGTGCATAAAATCAGTACTTCAGGGTGGCTTTCGCAGAGGTCATGCGGGTTGGAATAGAATGTAACGCCGAGCTTTGTTGCAGCGTCGCTGTAATTGGTACGCGAATAGGCGAGGACGGTGTGGCCTTGGCGACAGAGAGTCTTGGCGAGGAACTGACCGAAATTGCCGAAGCCGATGATGGCGATCTTGAGGGATTGAGACTTGAGATGTTGGGATTGGAGCTGCGTATCATAATCGCAAGGCTGAGCAGCGTCGATAGCGCGGATACAGAGAGGAAAAGGAAGTAGACGGAGAGAGGGTTTGGGGACATTGAGAAGGAGAGGAAGGCAAATTGAATTGAAGGAAGAAAGAAGAAATGGAGGGCGGCGGAAAGCAAGAAAAGAAAGAGTCGGGGATTTCGCGGAAGACAATGGGACCATTTTTTTTCCCCAGAAAGAGAGGGAGAGAGGGAGGGAGGAGAGTTCGACTGCAAAGGAGTGTACAACAGTTCAATAGTTGTTTATAATATGCGATTATAGTGGAAATGAATTGGGATCTGCCAACGAAGACTATTCTGAAAGGGTGCGCATGCATTCGGCATCAGAGAGTCAAAATCATGCTCTGCCATGTACACTTTGGGAGAAAACATCTTACATGATTAATTTTTTCCCATCCTCTAAAATGTAAAATTAAGGTTCACACATTCAAAATGGATTGTTGAATATAAAATTAAGGTTCACACATTCAAAATGGATTGTTGATTCAATAGGTTTCATATCATCGGTTCGTCTTTTTATCCCAAGGAAAAGATAAGACTTGCAATAAATGGAACCCAAAAGAAAAAAACTCAAAAGTCCAAAATGCCATCTATAGTTTTGAGGGGAAAGGGTAATAATGACATTTTCTAAAATTTGTTCCAAGACTACGAAATAGAAAGTAATAAATTCTCGGACTCTCTTTCAACACCAATGACCAATTTCTCGCCAAGCTTGTAACCATTCTTTTACTATCATCGTCATCAGCAGCAGCACGTCAAAAACAGTATCGACTAAACTAGAGAAACTACCTTAAGAATCCCATGAACCGGGAGAAAATATAAAAATGCAGTAGAATGACGATGGACGAGGATTCGACACAAGAAGGCAATGTTGTAATTAACCTTCTCTATGCCCTTCTTATCCAAATATCTTGAAAAGCAGGCCACCATGAGTGGCAAAGAAGGGAGCAAAGACGAGAGATTCCACAGCCATGAGCTTGATGAGGATGTTAAGAGACGGTCCTGAGGTATCCTTAAGTGGGTCACCGATGGTGTCTCCAATCACAGCAGCCTTGTGTGGCTCAGAGCCTTTTGGGCCCAGTGTCCTTGCATGCTCCGAAGCACCAGCCTGATAATAACAACATGCACATGTTACTCTATAAATCCATATTTGCATTAATGACAAAAATCTGCAGATGAAGTCCATATGGAAATACCTCAATGTACTTCTTGGCATTATCCCATGCACCTCCAGTATTTGATGCAGAAATTGCTATCTGTTAAAGCCAAACATGGTACACAACGTTCAGCGTAAGGCTACCTCAAGCCAAATTCAATTGTTTAGCAAAGACGAAACTTTTCATTTTATTTTTTCACTATTTCGTCACCTGAACTCCAGAGACAAGGGAACCAGCGAGAACACCAGAAAGAGTTTCCACGCCAAAGAAGGTTCCAACAATGATGGGTGTAAGCATGACAAGAGCACCTGGTGGAATCATCTCTTTGATGGATGCATCAGTCGAAATCTTGACACAGGTAGCATAATCAGGCTTGGCC
>CATIWF010172402.1:0-50913 GCA_949630135.1 Balakata baccata
CAATTCTAAGGTGCACGGGGTGTACCGTCTGCTTTTAAACCATTGGATTATAAACTTTTAATCTCATCCGTTGAAAATGAATGGTTGAGATTAAAAGTTTATAATCCAATGGTTTGAAAGCACCAAGTGTACGGTACACCGGGTGCACCACAGAAGCCCTCTTTTTTTTTTTTTTGCAATTTGGATCAAGTAACCCTCAGGGAATCCATTTTATTTTCTTATGATCGATTTAACTTTAATAATCCAATTAAATTTTAATTAAAAAATAAAAAAACTATTAATAAATTTTAGCTTAATAATAATGATTTAGTGACCAAAAACTAAATGTATTGAATTCCAGTCTCCAGTCGGATTTCTAGTAAAAAAAAAATTAAGCAATTGTTTGGACTAATAAGCAGAAATATTAGGATATGATAGGAGTGGACACAGGATAGGATATCGACAAGGATTATACAATCCGTCCTGCAGATGTTGTCAAGTGCAACAAAATCTATTTACAGATTGTCGAGATATCCAGAAAAATTAAAACCATGTTTAATTCATGGAATAATAATGAAATATAATAATTATTCCATATAGAATAGTTATTTCAAGCTTTCATTCAAATTTTTAACAAGAAAATTGTTATTCCGTAATTTTGTAGAATATACATTTCATCATTGCGTCAAACAATAGTTATTTTACAACTCATGGAATACACTATCTCTACCACTATCATTCACCCATCACTGCCGCTGCCATTATTCCCTCATACCACCACCAATACCCATGCACCTATCATCACCACCACCTATTTAATTACCCACCATCACATACATATTCATATAATACTATATTGAACTATAATTTTGTATATGAATAGTTAATCTAAACTCATGAACCAAATTATGAAATAAAAATTATTTAGGAATAGCTATTTTACTCCTTAGAAATTGCTATTTCATTCCATACCTATTTCATTATATATAAAAAAAAAAAAAACATGGCCTAAAAGATCTATCAAGCATCATTTTAAAATAAACGATTTCTGGTAATTTTCCCACTGGGAATTTCAATGAAATTAAGAAATTGCCGGTCATTAATTCTTACGATCACACAGCAAAACAAGATCCAAAATGCTGGTGGTGGTTGAAAACGCCAGCAGATATCGTCAGCTCATAAAATAAGACCCAAAAAAGAATTGTTTAGGTGAAAGCTCCACCAAAATGTACATATTTAAGATTGAAAACCAAAAAATCGCTGTGGAGCTCTGCATGCATAACTACAATGTAGTAGAACAATACAAGTTATCATTGTAAGAATTATAATGCATTATTTGACAAAAACAGTTTGCTAGGAACAAAATTGAATGACAAAATAATGGCATCAGCCGAAGAATTGTTTGAAATACCCTCATTTATTTGCTTCAATGAATTCTCTGTACTCTTTCTTCATTTTGACTCCTGATACAATCCTGCATCACCAACATATATAGAAGTTTTTAACAGCAGCAGATAACAGAAAACAATGTAAATTTGCATGCTCGGTTTACAGGCCGATTTTTATTTCTAAAGCATAATATTTTCTCCATTCAACTTTTCACTGGTCCACAGACAAAAGTTCGTGGACAGGCATAAGAATGCCCATCCCGTCAGCAAAATAACGTGGGCCAAAAGAAACAGTAACAATAAGGCATGCAGACAATGAAAGAAATGTATGCAAATAACAAAATCTAGCTAACCTAAGCATCTCCTTGTTCTTGAAGAACTGCACACAAGGTGTACCCATAATTCCAGCTGCTTCTGCTATTTCTGGATCTTCCTCAATATCGATTTCAACAAAATGTACATTTTGATCGAATTCATCAATCACCTGCCATTTAGCCATTTGATAGAAGTTTTCTAAGAAGGCCGAAAATGTAACAAGATGTGCTCAAATGTCAATCAAACATAAAACATCAGGAAAATAACACACTACATGTATGGGAAACTCCAATTTTCTACATGATCTTTTGATAATTTTATTATGATAGTTAATTATGTGGGACCTGGAGCAGCATTGGATTTATTTGTATATTATAATTGCAGATGGCATCAGAACAATCGGATTCCAGCACTGTTCTCATTGCAACTGCCAGTGGCATTTCAGTTGAGTTTGGAGTTAGACTCTAATAATTTGAGGTTGACACAAATAGGAAATTCTGCGCTAGCATAGCTTGCTTCTCGAAAGCAAAACTGGATTGGAAGTCCAACTTCTCAGATATCTTACTATGTCCCAAAATCCAGCCTGCACTTTTTCCTCTAGAATCATCTACTATACCTCAATCTTCATTAACCCATACCAACTTTGTGATTCTGGGATTTCCTAAATGGGGAAAATAGGATGGCACCAATTACTTTAGTCCTTCATTTATGTTGCATTCATGCATGATCTCACTGTTGAGAGATGTGCCTTCCAGAAGTTCAAGCCTCAAAACGCAAGGCGTGATAAACACATGGCCATCCTGCAGGAACCCTAATGCAGGAGTCTGGAAGTAAAACTCCACACTGCTTTTTAATGCCCTTCAAAAAGTTTCCGCAGGTAATTAAATAAGATTTTTCTTAATATTCAACTAGCATCAGCAGCATTCATTATATATGATTAACGATTCAACTACAAATATTTTCCACCTTCCACTTTAAGGTTTTAATGGGTTGTCATCTTTTACAATTTACAGAAATTAGGGATGCCAGTTGAACATAATAAAATTTGGCACTTGATACTGCACAATACAAACAATAAACAACTTAAAAATTATACCTTGCTGAGAATGGGCTTCAAAGTCCTACATGGACCGCAAGTTGGTGCTGTGTACAGTACACATATGAGCCTTGGACTTTCATGGTATAACTTCCGAAGAGCATACTGCAGAAAGAACACAATAAAAACAAGCAAAGATAAGCTTTCAGCTAATCACAAATTAAAATTTAATAAAAGAGAATTGATAATGAGATGCCAGATGCAAAAGATTTCATCACATTAGTGCTCACATCTCATAAGCAATAAAAGATCAAATTAATCGTCAAAGAAAAAAAAAACACTAAGAACACATCTTATTCTTCGATAACAAATTTCACCTGGCCTTTATGCTTAGTAAGTGTAATATCAAAGCCCTCTTGGACATCTCTGTCAGTAAGTTCCTTCTTAACCTCTTCAGTAGGAGGCTGTCATGTAGAATCACAAAAAACAAAGTGAACTTGGCTGCTAGTGTATAGGCACAATACAAAATATAACTGCAGATTAGCGGATAATTTTGGAACACTAATTACAAATGATTTTATTAATTCAAGACAACTTACCACCTTTCACATCACATTCTAGATTTTTAAGTTTCATGCGTTGATTTTATTAATTCCAGTAACAGAGATATGAGATATAAATAATTCTTTTAAAGTATAAGAAATTTTAACAAAATTAAAGCAAACATACAGGAAGTATGATCAAAGAATCTGTTCTTTAAACATATTATTACAAAATTCATAATAATAAACCCAAAAATCAATGGTCTCAAGACAAACCTACAACTGCATCTCACATTCAGTCTATTGATTTTTCAACTTTCAAGTTCGAATTCACATATCAGAAAAATAAAATGTAACCACAAGTTCAAAACCTTGCTTTTATAACCATGAGAGTTCCTTTTATCTTTCCCTTTGAGAAGAAACGAAGTGATAGTCAAGAAGTTCTATTTACCAAATATGTAAATATGCACAACAAAGGGAAAAAGCATTTGGTCATAGAGAGAGACATTCATATACCCACATGTCTAATCATATACCAGAGATAGACACCTAACCAAGTGTATACCACTAGATTATAAAGCATATTTTGATATACTCTATATTTCAGTATGAGCTCCAGTAAATATAACTATGAAGTTCAGAATCTTTAATTCTTTCTTTGCTCACAGCAACCAGAATTAAATAATTGCATATTGGAGCCACTCAAAGGCAAAGCCAGTCAGTTCAATCTACTTAAATTTCTAATTTTTACATGCTTTCAGTTAACTCAAACCAGTCTCACAACATGCAATTAAATCAAGACAAATTCAGAGACTGATTGATGCTAACATTCACGTGGACTAGTACTCTAATATAGCAACAGTTACACTTGCCCAAATGAATTGATTAATTACATTTTCCAGAATGTTACGAGTTATGGCATTATATCCTCCCAACAGTGTGTCTAGTCCATCAAAATTAACCATAATTAACTAATCAACAACCATTTTCCACAAATGTTAAATTTTGATATTGGATTCCAGCACATTAAGCTCATACATAATCAGTAAGAGATACCACATGCAGTTTTATTTTCCTTTTTAGTTACATTTTTTAGTTCAATCCAACTAGATCAGTAATGTTTAACAGGTACAAGCTCAGTGGAATGGGATCCAAGTACAAATAACTAAGTGAGAGCACAAAGTTGGAGATGTGATCTATCACATAGGAAGAAAGAGTTGATAAAATTGTACAAAGTTAGGAATGTGATCTATAACATGGAAAAGAAGAGCTAATAAAATTGGACTGCAACAAAAAGAGACAATTTCTTTCTTTTCTCCCTTCTCTCTCTCTTTTTCCTACTATTTTCTTATGCTTTGGTGGTTAAGCTTTTGTTTATATTCTTTTATTTGAAAAAGGAAGAGAGAGTGGATAATGAATGAGGTTTAATACCTGATGAAACTCTATGAGTAGATCATTGCCAACAAGGTATCTCTCGACTGATAATGCAGCAACACATCCAGATCCAGCAGCAGTTACGGCTTGCCTCCACTCATGATCCTACTCATAAATAGGTAGCCCAATTTTAAAATATACAATAATCACAGAGTTGCCCAAACAAAAGATGATATCTGATCTGAAGCTGAAAACACTTAGAAGTAGTACAATTTCAGCCGAAATGCTTGGAAGATAAGTTTAAATATTATTTGAACTATTAGCTTGACACAAAGATGAACATATTGCCGTCCATGATTTGATAATACTTTCTCCATGCATAGAAAAAAGTTATCCAACCTGCCTCACACTTGACTTGTAAACTCTGTTGCCACCTTTGCATGTGAATGCATAAAGAGGGATATAAACCAAGAATAATGAAGTTCCCAGAAGTAGAAAAACGTAAAAGATGGTTACTGATATTAAAGATGTACATGAGATTTTTAATGAAATTCAATTACGCTGACCAAGTTCTTTGAGTATAAGAAGTCAATACAGCTAACTTCTTCATGAACGTAACAATAAATTTCAATTGCATCTCATTCAAACAAACACCAGTAACTCATGAATCTTCAACTTGCAATACACCAGACAACTTCTAAAGAAAAATATACAGTTTAATTATACAAACAATATCACTTCTATTAAAAAGTGTGTATTTCAGGAGGAAAAAAACGAATATTTGGCACCGATTATTTAACTTGTCATATGCACTTCATGAAGACAAATCTTACTTTTTCTCTTTGAATTCAAAAATTATTGTTAGATCCCAGTCACAAATTTTTTATTATAAATCCAATCAGTAAAAGAAGCAATAAGGAAGCAAGTCTAACACCAATCACAAGAAGGAAATTAATAACAATTTTAAAGTTACCTGTACATCTCCAGCCGCAAATACACCTTCAACAGAAGTTTTTGCAGTACCTTCCTGAACCAACACATAGCCAGCACTATCAAGTTCAACTTGGCCTTCCAACAGATGGCTATTTGGTGAATGACCAATGCCATAGAACAAGCCTTTTGCCTCAAGCATGGATTCCTCCCCAGTGTCAAGTTTTCTAGTTAAAATACCAGAAATCTGCCCTTTAGTATTGCTAGCGACATCCACAGTCTCCGTATTAAAGTGCACCGTGATATTTGGATTGGTGAACACTCTGAAACATTCGCGATAATCAACCTGTTAAACAAACATTCAGGGAGTTGAAAACTCAACATACAAATTATCATTAGTATATAGTTCAGTTATCAAGGCAGCCAATTAGATAAAGGAACAATAAATAGATCACAACAGAAAAAGTCAACACAAGCTAAGAATTTGATGAAAGGGCCCAGATTTTACAAAGCAAAAGCATCATCAGGGCAGGGGATTATTGCAAGTTACATCTCTTTAGAGCTGCATTCTAACACATTAGCATTTAATGAGAAACTGAATTTTAAGTACTACAATATAAATTGAAGATCATAAAATGGAGAGAACATAATGGAGAAGTACATGCAGCAGAAAACTGAATGAGAGAGAATTAAATCCACGAAAAAAATATCCAAAGTATACAGTCTATCTTCAGCAGCATATTAACATGGGAGATGTGCTTAAGTACATATGGAAAACAAACAGTACGTCACAAATTAAAGAAAATATAGTGAAATGCTAACTATCCACTTTTTGGCATTTATATGCAATTTAGATTGACCATCTATAAAGCATTATATAGAAGTGGGCTCTAATATCTTCCAAGATCACAATGAAAGGTAAACTCACCTATCCTGCATAGCCTTGGAAGCCTTAAGATGGTCCTTACGTACAAGCAAATGAACATGACGGGCATATTTGGTTAAGTATAATGCTTCCTCTGTTGCTGTATCACCGCCTCCAACAACAGCAAGAACCTGCCCTTTAAACAGGGGTGATGCTCCATCACAAATTGCACAAGCACTAATTCCCCTACTCCAAAATTCCTCTTCACGAGGTAACCTGAGCCTTTTTGCAGTAGCTCCAGTGGCAAAAATGAGGCTATGGCACTTAACCTGAAATTTTAACATAATACCAGAAATAAACAAATAAAATACAAAATAAAAATCATAATTCATAACCATCATTAGATATTCTTCTTCCTTTTCATTTTTTTCTCTTTTTCAAATGCCATTTGTTTAGGACCCACAGTCCATTAGCACGAAAATGGGAGAAGTAGAGAGACTGATAAATAAGTCTTCCAAATAACAAATGGAGAAATGCCGCAAAAGGATATCATTCAAATTTACATAAAAAATAATTTCATAAATTGAAAGAAGCCAAGCTTTTCATTCTTCCTTTTCCTTTTCTGGTCGTATGTTCTTTCTTTCAAATCGGAAATAGAAGGAAAAGATTCTCATACTGCATCACATATATAACTCATGACAAGTATAAAGTGACCACAACAAGATAAATGGTAAGTTAGATTTTTCTTTTCTTTAAAAAACTTGGCATCATATTCAATAACATGTTGAATCAAGCTTAAAACTAGAGAAGATATTGTTTGTGCAGAATCAGAAGAAAGTCTGCCAAGGCATATTATTCACATAATTTAGAATTCTAAAGATCAAAATTTTAGTAACCACATCAAGATACTTGTAAAGCATCCATATATCACCTTACGTTCGCTACTTTTCACAGTGAAAGGACTGTTTTTAACATCAAGAAATTCCACATCTTCTTGGAACAGTTCAGCACCCCAACGTTCAGCTTGCCTTCTCATCCTTTTTCAATAAAACAAGTCAAGACTGCATTATACTCGATATCCATGCATATATAACATTCATTCTGACAAGAACAAGAATCGACCTAAAACAAAAAAAATTTTTAAACAACAGGAAAGCATTGTACTCTGATTACCTATCCATCAAATCCGGACCAGTTATTCCCTCAGGAAACCCTGGAAAATTTTCCACTTCAGTGGTAGTCATAAGCTGTCCACCAGGCACACCACCCATTTGATAACCTTCAAACACTACAGGCTTCAAATTAGCTCGAGCAGCATATATTGCTGCTGTGTATCCAGCAGGACCTGAACCTATAATTACCACATTCTCGACACCTTTGGCTGTAGGAATAAAAAAATAAAATCATCTATCAGATTTACAGTTTAACGGCCATCAAGTAACAAGAACAGCATACACTTCAAGCCAATTTACAAAAAAGTTTCATTCTAGCTTTCAAACTTGCTCTGCTAGGAGTGAATTTCCAAGAAGTCTACAGATTTTAAGTTTTTGAGCTTCTATACATACATAAATATAGTTCAATCCTTTGCGAAGGTAATAAATTAATTAATCCCATTACAGATGCAGCTTACTAGTAATCAAATTAAAGTCAAGCACATTCCTCAATAGGGGTTAATTAACAAAAATTGGAGCTGGCGCCAAGTTAAAGAAAAAACTTATAGTAAGACAACCAAATAAAAAGCATCCAAATTCATCTATTGAATGAACAGAATAACTTAAGGTGAAAGCAACTAGTGTACCGGGAGGAGGGGTTGGGTCGGCAGAGGAAGCTTTCACAGGGCGGATAGAAGTAGAATGAGTTGAAATAGGAGAGGAAATAGAGAGAGAGCGGCGATGAAAAGGGAGGGTGGTGTTTCTGAGGAAGATGAGAGAGTGAGGAGAGAGAGTAGTGGCGGATGTGGCCATGGAGAATCGGTGAGTTGGAACGGCGCCGATTCCGATTCTTATCTTCTGAGTCGCAGCTATCCTTTTAAGACCATACAAATGAAATAAAAAAAAATTTGAGTTACGATTGTACAATACTATGGAGAAGAGTGAAGCAGTTAAGACAAAATCGTTTTTCTGTTGCTGGTCCTTTTTTTATTTTTCTTTCACGCGCTGCTGCCAATGCCTTATCTGTAATCGCGCTACTACAGCTAACAATAGGTGAATTTTATATATAAACCTCCAATTATATAATTTGTAATAATTAGTATCTAAAATATTATTTGTAATATAAAATCTGTAATCACGCTATTACAGCTCACAATAAATAAATTTCACCTATAGTTCTCCAATTATATAATTCGTAATAATTCAGTATCTGAAATATTATTTGTAATATAAAAGTACCTCAATTATCTAACTCGTAACAACTCAGTACCTGAAAGATTATTTGTAACACAAAAGTATCTCAATTTTTATTTTGTAATACAAAAATACCTTAACTTTTATTTTGTAACTAAATAGTACTTCCGTATTTAAATTTTAGTCTCTCTAAAATAAAATTAAATATAATATTCACATCAGATAAATTTTAATTTTATTGGCTGTATATTACAACTAATTTTATTTTTATTAAAATTTATCTGAACATTTTATGTTATACTTCTGTTAAAGAGACTAAGAGGTGGTTAAAAGTGATGTTAAGTGTTTCAAAAGCAAGTTTATAATTTTTTTGATTTAATTGACTAATTTTTTTAATTTTTATGAATTATTTTTTTTTCAAATATACTTCTGGA
The DNA here is from genome assembly GCA_949630135.1 of Balakata baccata. Classification (NCBI taxonomy): domain Eukaryota; kingdom Viridiplantae; phylum Streptophyta; class Magnoliopsida; order Malpighiales; family Euphorbiaceae; genus Balakata; species Balakata baccata. Next base: position 9,209 of record CATIWF010172402.1, read on the forward strand.
AAAAATATCTATTTATCTGTATTTACAAAAAATAGTTTCAAAACTCAAAAAAGTTAAAAATACAAATTTTTTTGGAAAAAATGTTTTTTCCAAACACAATGCTAAATGAATCATAATAGTTGAAGATATAAGTACTATTTAGTTACAAAATAAAAGTTGAGGTACTTTTGTGTTACAAATAATTTTTAAAATACTGAATTGTTACAATTTACATAATTGGGTACCTTTGTATTACAAATAATCTTTCAGGTACCGAGTTATTACGAGTTAGATAATTAAAGTATATTTGTGTTACAAATAATCTTTCAGGTACCGAGTTGTTACGAGTTATATAATTGGAAGACCATGACTGAAATTCACCCCTAACAATTAATTATTGGATAAAATTACTATTTATCTCTTCTAATATGATATAATACACTAATATTTTAAAATTTGAAAAATATATTATTTATTTCATATAATTTGGAATAATGTACTAGTAACTCATATTCCTAAGGTTTGATATATTATATTATTATCATCTGAACAAAAAAAGAATTATTTTTTACTAATTGTAAATATTTTAAAATTTAACCAAAAAAACTATATATTTTAGCGGAAATAAAATATAGAAGACAAATAGTATATTTTTCAAACTTCAAGAGTATAAATGTATTATGTCAAAATACAAAGAGTAAATAATAATTTTCCCTTAATTATTTTGCACATTTCTAAAACTAAATCCTATTTTATCTATGCGTTTTTTAAATGCTAAATTACAACAAAAAAAAAAATTATAAATTTTACACTTTTATTACAGTTATGTCCAATTCTTTAAAATTTTGAGTTTAATTATATGTATTTTAAGTTTTGTAACAAATCTTATTTTGGATAGACTGAACCTCACTCCAAGCCTACATGGCAATGATGTGGAAAATATTAAAAATATAAAATAATAATGTGGAAAATATAATGGAACTGATGTGAAAAAAATTATCACATTGTATAAAAATAAAAATGGTGTTATTTTGAAAACCATAAAGATCAATAAATCTCTTTATCAAAATCTTCAATTTCTCAAAATAGATCTCGTTATAATATGAGTAGTTCCTTTTTTAGTTAAACGATATTATTTTAGTTTAGGAGGAAAGAGTAATTTAGTGTGCAAAATGACGCTGTTTTTATTTATATACCCACATAACAATTTTTTTCATATTAATTCTACCATATTTTTAACATCATTATTTTATATTTTTAATAATTTTTCATATTATTATCACGTAGGTTCAAAGTAAGATATTGTCTACTCGATACAAGATCTGGTACAAAACCTAAAGTATATATAACTAAATTCAAATTTTTAAAAAATTGGTTATAACTATGATAAAATATAAAGTTCATGATTTTTTTTTTTTTTGTAATTTAACCTTTTTTAAATAAAAGCCTAATCAATGTTGTTTTCTTCAGCAAAAAAAAAAACATATTTTAATGTTTAATTTAAAATTATAAATTTCTTTAATTACGTTTTTTTTTTTTTAAATTATCCGACTAGTTACATTAATTATTAAATTCTTTTAATAAATAGAGACTTATAGAAATTTGTTTAGTTTCATTGATTATCATTAAATAGATAGTAAGTATTATATAAATAGAGATTAAATTAGTTTAAAATAATAATTATAATTTAATTGAATAAATATGATAATTAAGAGAGCTAATTTGAACAAAATACAAAAGAGAAATGCTACTTCACACGCATTCATGTAGACATAAATGTATTGTGACCGTCGAATCACATAGATCCCCATACATACTTGGATTTCACCTGATTCAATAGCCATGATTCATTCATGTTCTACACAAATACATGTGATTTGCACGTTTTCAATATATAATTAAAGCAATCAATTAATTAGATTTTCAATTAAAAAATTTTAATTACATAAATTCATAAATCTTAATGATCTATATATATTATGATTGATGATTGGCAATTATTGATAATCATTATTTACTTTCTAAATTTAATTAGTTATTGTACTCAACCCATGACTTCATTCTTAGAAGTCAAATAACTTGAGATGAATTATAATTATCTAAGCTTAGAAAGAAAAGGGGAAAGATTCAAATTTGCTGCTAAAATATACTTAAAAGAATAAGTCAGCCTCTAAATTATAATTCGGTACAATTATACTTTTAAATTTTGAAATCAGTTCAATTGAACTCTTTAAATTTACAGTTGTTACCCACCTTAACTTCTATCGTTGAGTGAATTCGGTTGCACGTAAACCAATTATATTACGACACATGTCATGAAGATTTATAAGCAAAATATATAAATTTACCCCTAAAGTATATCTAAAACAACAAGTTAGTTCTTAAAGTATACAATCAGTCCAGTTATATCTCTAAACTATGAAATATGTTCAATTGAACCCCTCAATATTTATCTATTCAAAAATAAGTTAGACCGTCTCTCTTTTTTCTCCAATCCATCTCAGTTACAACCATTGAGCTCACTTTGTTACGATTCTTTTGATTATATAGTATTTCAATTCTTTCTAATTTTTCTTTTTCAAGTAAATTTAACTTTAAATTTGTTAGGCTAAATTTCCGATTGTTCTTTAATTTTTTTTTCAAGTAAATATAACTTCAAATTTGTCAGCTTAAATATCCGATTGTTCTTTGTAAATTTTTCAAAGCCTGTAAATTTATGATTCTCCCTTTTTTCTTATTTTTGGGTATTCACAGATTTTAATAATTTCAAGTACTTCTCATTTTTATTTTATTTTATTTTAAATTATCTATACTTATACTGTGTAAGCTAAGATAGTTGCTCTGGTGTTATTCTTTGCAAATTTTCAAAATTATAACTTAATTCTTGGATTGTTAGTTTAGCAACTGAATTTATTGATAAGATTGATTTTTTATTTTTTTTTCTAAAGGAGAATTTAGAGTTTCTAAAATAAATTAGGTAATGTATAATTGATTTATTATTATTATTATTTTATTTCTAATGTCCAAAACGACACTGTTTGGAATTTTAACAAAAAAATTTACTTCAAACGACGTCATATTGATGATGGATAAACATATAAATTTTCGTGACACGTGTTGCAATATGATTGGTCCATATGGCCACCGAGTTCACTCAACGCATGGATTTACGGTGAGTAATAGATAAATCTTGAGGGGTTCAATCAGACTGATTTCATAATTTATGGGTATAATTGAACCGATTGCATATTTTAGGGGCTAATTTATTCTTTTAGATATATTTTAGGGACAAATTTGTATCTATAGCTTATAAATCTTTATGACACATATCGTAATATAATTGGTCCACGTGACAACCAAGTTCATTTAACAAAATGAATTAACGGTAGATAATAGCTGTAAACTTGATGGGTTCAATTGGACCGATTTTATAATTTAAGAGTACAAATTGTATTGAGTCATATTTTAGGGATTGAATCACTCTTTTAAATATACTTTAGAGATAAATTTATATATTTGACCAACAGAAAATAAAGGAAAGCACATTATTCATTTACCTTTTTTTTCTTATTGTATAATTAATTATCTTTATATAAATGGTTGTCAGAGATTATAAAGGCATGAAACGTGGACACATATACAGGAAAGTATAAATCTAATAAAGCAGATGAGTGAGTAGAATAACCAACAGTCAATATCTGTGGTTCTTTGCTCAAAAGATAGTAACAATCTAACGGAGATTATTTGGTCTTGCCAAAATTGTAAGAAGAGGATCATTGTCCGTCCAAAGATACTAGGCAATTCTATGGCATCCAATTTGGTAACTCTTGTCTTCAGCCTATATCCCTGCAATGCTACGAAACACTTGAAATAGTTGGCAAGAGGGATTTCAGTGTGGCCATTTCGATACTTAAATTAGAGACGAGAGGAAAATAAAAGAGAAATGAAAAAATAGAATTAAAAGTATTTAGAGTTAACTTGAAGAAAAGGATACTAACCTTTAGGTTTTTATAATCTTCTCCCTTATTAATTATTCCATCAGATCCAATCCAAGGCAAAGTTTTGGCCAATGCAGATTCTAGGACCCAATCCAAAAGGGAAGAAGGCACCTTGAATATTGTTTGTGGCCTTTGAAACTCCTCCAGAAAATCTTTTTGGCTTGAATTCAGAAGCATCATCTCCCCAAATTTCAGGATCTTTATGCATCAAAATTGCGGGCAAGGATATCTACACCCCCCTCAATCTAAATAATGATTTCGCTGCCAACAGTTCTGAGGCTTTACCCACCAGTGGCTGCGCTTGGTCTAATAGTTAGTAAAGTAACAAGGCTTGGGACTTTGGAATTACCAAGTCTCGGTTAAAATTATAGATTTCAAAAATTTTTAATTTTACCGAAACATACAATTAAATATTGTATGACATAAAAACACATTTTTCATGTTAACCTTGAGCATTTATCCATAACTTTTAGCAAAACATATTTTGTAACCTTTATGAATAAAATCTATTTTGCCAAGATCATTCCATGATTTAAAGAACAAAAAGGAAAATAAAAGGATTAAGGTGCAAACCAAGCAAAAAGACCAAAAGCTTTAATTGCGTTGATGAAACTCCTTTGTTAGTCTCAAATGTATGATCACAAATATTTTCTCCTTCTGACAAATTTATAAGCTACTAACATTTTAGAAGCTTTTTCTCAATATATTTTTTTCAATGCTCATACCATATGAGAGAAAGAAAATTTTTAAGAACAAAAACGATTTTTGCTTATAGTAAATTTTTGAAACGAAGCAGAAGAAGATTAAGAAGAAAGGAAAGAAGAAGAAGGAGATTAAGAAGGATTAATAAGAAAAGAAGGAACAAAATGGCCAACCCCATAAAGAACCATTTTCAACCTTATTCAATAAGGTTGGTGACCGAAAAGAAAATTTGATTTTTTGACTTTTTTTTTTAATTTTAATTTAGGATACAATGATGGTGCAACAATTGCATAGCTAATTTTTAGCTATCACCATTAATTATAAAATCAATCTTCTCTTTTATTATAGTGGTAATTACTTTAATATACAACTATAATTAATTTAATTAACAACTTAATTAAATTATTATAATTTTAATTAACACTTTAATTAAAATTATAAATAGGAGAAACAGTTAAAATTAATCAACATTAATTTTAACTCAAAAATATAAGTAATCATTTCCAATTTAATTCTCAATTAAATTACTCCCCATATCTATATATGGATTAGACTAATAATATATTTGAGTGTGACTTATAAGGTCAATAATTTTATCGAAATAGAAACATAATATTAACTCCTTAATATTATATCGGACACAATTTTCGAATTCATCATATACTCAGATATATTTAAATATCCTTCCGGAATTTTCCTTTTAATTACCGATAAAATCACAAATATTATTTTGACCTCTAAATCATAATATTAAGATCTCTCATTATGATCCCGATATTGATTAAGGTCACAACATGTCAAACCCTATTAGTCAATATACTAATGAGTGATAATTTACGTTCTGATTAAAATAAGACTTATCATTATTAATCTAATTAATAATTCAATCTTACATTGAATAAGTCATATTTATCCTGGCCAAGAATTTATTTTATCATAACCAAAATATCAATTCCACTAGGATTTTGCTCTGGTGCTACAGGGTAACGAGTCCTACTATTGATAATCTCATGTAATGAGACATGACTAACCGTGATGACTACGAGCTGGATTACCAAGCGCGGATAGTCCAATACAAGACAAGTGCATCTCCACAGCTACTCATGAAAGGACAGTCTTGACAACTTTGAGTCATATAAGACTCATATATTATGACCAAGATAATAACTGTTGACATCTAGCACTATCTATGCAGTTATTATCAGGCATCACTGTTAGGTATCCTTAACTCTTTAAGAACCCACTAGTTTATTTATATATCATTATATCATGGAGAATGAGATTCCTCGTCAAAATAAACCATGTGATAATCTAGAGGTTCAATTAATGCCCAATTCATTGTCCTATACCGGTTGCAAACATTTTTAAGATTATATTTTACTAGATATATTTATCCCATTATTATCAATAACTTGATAATAAATTCTTTGTAGATAATCAAAGGGTCGTATATTTCATAGTATATTTAACTACTGTATTCATAATATAATCAATAACTTGAATATTTATTTATTATGAATGTAAAATATACATGTGTCCATTGTGGTATAATAATTAATATATAAAAAGCTATGAATGCACTAGGGCATATACACCACTAATAACAAGAACTTCATACAAAATCATAGTTACCTGTGTGTATCATTAGAAATTTCAGCTGGCATATATATAATTTCTATAACCGATCATGATGGAGAAATTGGAGATATTTCTTAGTTTATGGTAGTTGGAAAAATTATTTTCATGTTTAGGGTAGTTTTTGGCATAATTTCTGGATTGGGATAATTTGAATAAGTATGTCTAAATTTGGACTAGTTTTATTGAGGTGGCAAGAGGAGATGTTGTGCGCTACCTGAAGTGGCGCACTGAATGCTATGTATCACTTCAATTGGCGTTCTAACATTTTACTGCTCCATTTGATCAAAAACAATCTGAAATTCAGAATTTTGGTAAAAAAATATCATAAAAGTGTTATCAGTAGTGTGTATGTCCTAGTGCATTCACTGTTTTTTATATATTAATTATTATATCACAATGGATACATGTATATTTCACATTCATAATAAATAAATATTCAAGTTATTGATTATATTATGAATACAGTAATTAAATATACTATAAAATATACGGCTATTTAATTATCTACAGAGAATTTACTATCAAGTTGTTGATAATAATGAGATAAATATCTCTGATAAAAGATAATCTTAAAAATGTTCATAACCGGTATAGGACAATGAATTGAGCATTCATTGAACCTCTAGGTTATCACATGATTTATTTTGAGTAGGAATCTCATTCTCTATGATATAATAATATCTAAATAAACCAGTGGGTTTTTAAAGAGTTAAAGGTACCCAACAGTGATGCCTGATAATAACTGCACAGATAGTGCTAGATGTCAACAGTTATTATCTTGGTAATAATATATGAGTCTTTTGTGACTTGAAGTCCTTTGACTTGAGGTGTCAAGACTATTCTTTCATGGGTAGCTATGAAGGTGCTCTTGCCTTATACTAGGCTATCCGCGCTTGGTAATCCGGCTCGTAGTCACCACAATTAGTTATGTAGTGAGACATGAGATTACCAATAGTAGGACTCATTACCCTATAGCACCAGAGCAAAATCCTAGTGGAATTGATATTTTGGTTATGATAAAATAAATTCCTGATTATGACTTATTCAATGTAAGATTGAATTATTAATTAGATTAATAATAATAAGTCTTCTTTTAATCAGAACGCAAATTATCATTCATGAGTATATTGACTAATAGGGTTTAACATACTGCGATCCTAATCAATATCGGGATCATAACGAGAGGATTTAATATTATAATTTAGAGGTCAAAATAATATTTGAGATTTTATATGTAATTAAAAGAAGAATTCTGAAAGGATATTTAATGTATCCGGGTATACGAGAAATTCAGAAATTGTATCCGATATAATATTAAGGAGTTAATATTATATTTTTGTTTCGTAAAATTATTGACCTTATAAGTCACACCCAAAATAAATTATTAGTCTAGTCCATATATAGATGTGAGGAGTAATTTAATTGAGAATAAAATTAGAAATGATCATTTATATTTTTGAGTTAAAATTAATATTGATTAATTTTAACTATTTCTCCTATTTATAATTTTAATTAAAGTGTTAATTAAAATTATAATAATTTAATTAAGTTGTTAATTAAATTAATTATAGTGATATATTAAAGTAATTACCATATATAATAAAAGAAAAGATTGATTTTATGGTTAATGATAATAACCAGAAAATGAGATATGTAATTATTGCACCATTATTATATCATAAATCAAAATTATAAAAAAAAAAAAAAGAAAGTCAAATTTTTTTTCCGTATGCAAACCTAACCTCATTCAAAGAGGTTGAATTTGTTTTGGCCTTTGGCCAATTCCTTTTCTTTTCTTCTTAATCTTCTGCTCATCTTCTCTTCTTTTAAGCTTAATCAACTTCTTCTGGTTCAGTAAATTTTCTCTCGAGTAAAAATAGTTTTTGTTCTAAAAAATTTTTTTTCTCTCATATGCTATGAGCATTGAAAGAAAATATTGAGAAAAAGCTTATAAAGAGTTAGTAGCCAATAAATTTGCCAGAAAGAGAAAATTTGTTATCATACATCTAGAACAAGCAAAAGGAGTATCATCAACGTAACTAAAATTTTTTGTCTTTTTGCTTGGTTTGCACCTTGGTGAAGTCGGTAATAAAATGTTTGTCTTAATCCTTTTATTTTTCATTTTGTTCTTTAAATTATGAGATGATCTTGGCAAAATGAATTTTATTCATAAATGTTACAAAATATGTTTTGTTAAAAGTTATGGATAAATGCTCAACGTTAACATGAAAAGTGTGTTTTCATATCATGCAATATTTGATTGCATGTTTCAGTAAAATTAAAAATTTTTGAAATCTATAATTTTGACCGAGACCTAGAGCTCCCATCAATCCAAATAAATGTTTCCGCTTCAACTATCATAAATTGAGAAATATCCTGAGAAATTGGATTAATGTATCTCCTCCTAGTATAAGAAAATGTCGTGAAGAAATACTTACAATCTTAAGACAATTCAATCCTTCAAAATCTGGTGATTCTTTACCAAATACTCGCAAAACTTCTTCTCTAGCATGGGTTTGCCACTTTGGATACTTGCTCAATAAAATCATTGTCCAAACAAGCAAAACAGAAGCAGTCTCTTGGCCAGCAAAGTAAAATAGCCAGCACTCATCCATAACCTCTTTAATGCTCAATCCCATACTCTTATAGTTTCCCTTTCCTCCAATTTCGTTCATATTGGATTCCATAAGTATGCCTAGCAAGTCATCCTTCTTGGCTTCCCCTGTTTTCATTGTCTTCTCACGTTTCTTGATGATTTTCTCAAGTGAATCTTTTATTTCTCTGTCAATTTGATTTATCCTTTTGTTTCTCTTTGTTGGCAAAAACCTACACAAAATCAAGTGTTATATAATTGTATTTGAGACATAAAACTAGTTTTAAACAAGTGAAATTACTCTACCCCGTTTGAATGAATGAATTAAGATTTTAGAATTCATTTGCAAATTCTCATATTTGTAATGATATAATTGAAAATGCGGAATTCAATTTAATTGTGTTTCAAACAAATTTTGTGGTAGGGTAAACCTGATTTTTTAATTTAGGGGTGGGATAGAATAAACTGTACAAAATATAAGATGTTAATTTTATATATAGTCATTGAACTTTGTTTTTATTATAGTAAAATTATAAACTTTTTTTTTTCCAAAAAAATTACTTAATTTTGTTATCGTTTCACTAAAATCACTTTTTGTGCAAGTCTGATGACATATCATATTTTCCAGCGACATGTTAGTTGACATATTAGATTTTCAGTGACACATCAACTATCATGTCATCTTTCCGGTTACCTAGATATAAAAATTGGCCAAATAATTTTAATAAAATAAAAATATAGTTCAACAATTTTTAAAAAAAAAATTGTAATTTTAATGCAATTAGAACATAATTTAGTAATAACATATGAAATTAGCTTCAAACATAAGAGTTGATGTGTACTAAAAAGAAAGTAAATGAAGCAGAGTGGGAAATCCCCACAAAGTACAGAATTTTGAGTCAGGTCAGGTCAGCTAAAAAATTGATTTAGAGTCAAACAACAAATTGAAATATCTACCCAAACCAATTGATCAGAACAAACCAAATTGAATAACAATTTCGACCCAGTTTAATTTTTTGCATACCCCTGCTTATGTTTCATGAATTTTCTTAATTTAGGCACTAAAATTTTAATTTTATGCATTTACATACCTCCAACCAGGTATATAAACTGATAGGAATGTTTTGGAAATGAGTTGGGCAAGCTCTTTGAGGAGATCAAATATGAGTTTTCCTTCTTCATAATTGCTTCCAAATGCTGCTCGAGAAATAACGTCACATGACAAGTTCTGGAGATGAGGCCAAACGTCTAATTCGCATGATTCCTTTTTGGACATCAACTTGTTCCAGTTCTCAATCATCATATTACAACTTTGATGAAGCAGAGGTAACATAAGCTGCAAGAATCAAACAATTAAGTTCCATAAAGCAAAAGATATATCTAACCTCCTATATTTATTCATTTTTACCGTTTTATCCTTTAATTGGTTTTTTTTTATCCAAATTATCTCTTATATTTTATTTTTGATCCATTTTATTTTTTAAAAATTCAATTTTTGTCATAATCCCTTGACTTGCCAAATAGTTGCGTGTGTTGTTCACATGATGATGATTTTTCTGATATGTCACGCTATCGTATGACAATCGAGTCTGTTGTGTTTTTAAAATATTAAATGGTAAATTGGACCAAAAACGAAATACAAGAAACAATTTATACAAAAAAACCGATCAAGGTGGCAAAATAATAAAAATAAGCTAATACACGTGGCTGAATATGTCTTATGTCTTTCCATAAACATGGAATTGAATCAATTGCACATTTCACCTTCAACTTCTCTTGATGGAATGCTGGATTGAGAATCTTTCTGTGCTTAGCCCACTTCTGGCCCTCATAAAGTGCTACTCCTGGTGTTAACAACTTGATCAAAGGATTTACCGTTACCTTTTGAAATTCATCAGTCTTCACAAATACATCTTTTATTTGTTCTGGGTTCATGATGTTCACCCTGGGTGTTAGTCCATACCAAATAAAAGAATTCTTCCCTCCATTATTTAATTCCTGATGTTAAAAGAAAATGAACTATTTCCATTCAAATTTGGATGAGAAATTTCAAAAATAAAAATTAATAGATTCAGTTTTGGTACTACATATTTCCAATTAAAATTAAAAATTCTTTGACACGAAACTCTTCATACTTAACTACAAATTTTGAATTCTAATAATAGATATACAGCAACTTAAAAATTCTCAATGGACTGTTTTGCTTTATATCCTATTGCGCATATTTTGGATTAGTCGGATTGATTCCAATTCGAGATTAAAAATAAAATTAAAGAGAAAAAAGAGAGATACCGTGAAGGTTGATGAGGTGACGGGGAAATGGAGCTGCATGCAGACAAAAATCATCAGAAAAATCGAAGGGAACCGATTTGGCTTGTTTGATCATTTCGAAATTCTGCTTCAAATCTCCATAAAAGAATCGATAGGGTTTCCCAGAGAGACCTTGTTGTCTCAAATACCTTTCCAGTTTCTTCGGCCTAAACCACAACCAATTCCCTAATCTCCATCCCACAGTGACAATCGTCTCCACCAAAATGGACACTGCAACTTGCCAATTGCTTATTATTTCCATTTCCTTCTCTAGTTTTAATTTCATCCCAAGACAGTAACTGATTCTGTGGATTCCTTAAGCACTCAATCAAAGGATAGGCTTGACTTTCTCTTTTTTGGTTGAGATAGGCTTGAGTTTCTTGGTTTGGTACTGAAGTTTGGATTTCGACTGGCAATTATGAATCTTTTGTCTTTACCGAACTTTTTTGGTACATAAAAATCGGTTAAATATAAATATAAAATTATCTCAATTTTTATTTTATAATTAAAATAATTTTTTATATAAATTATTAATTGAAGTACCATTAATAAAATTTAACTATAAAAAGTAATCTAATCACACATAATTATCTATTTTTTGTCATCTAAACTATTTTTTATATTTTATTTTTATTTTACTTTGCTCTTTATAATTTATTCCTTAATGGGTGGGTATATTTAAGTGCTATATATTTTTTCAGTATGTCAGTTATCATATGTATTTTTTTTTAATTTTTAAGGAGTATAAAAAAACAAAATATAATAGATGCTTTAAACCCAAAAATGATGAAAAGAGTAAGACGATAAAAACAGACCATTAAAAAAAAAAAATGGGTCTTAATGCTTATAACTGTAACAGTAGCTTTCAAAAAAAAAATAGTAGAGTACAAAATAAATTTTTCTGAATTTCCCTTTCACAAAATATTTAATGTAGATTCTTTTATTTGTTTATTAATTTGATAATGTTTGAATTGTTTTTATTTTTAGGTGTTTGTCTTTACATTGGCTTTGATTTGATATTCATTCACTAATTCGATTTTGTATTTTGATATTATAGTATAATGCATGATTTTGATTTGGACATTTTGCGCATTTTTAGTGTAAAGGTTGAAATGGAGAGCTTGTCATTTAGTGAAATTCATATCAACCATCTTGGAGATTCACATTAATCAATAATTTTGATGTCAACTTCCAATTGAATTATTCTATGATAATTAAGAGATGTATTGAGTTTAAATTTCATTATGTATAAAAGAATGATCAAGGGGGTGTATTCAATTACAATTTTTTATAAATTTAAAAAGTCAAATAATATTAAATTAGGATTTATAAAGATTAGAAAGTATTCAATTATAATTTTCAAATACTTAAAAAAGTCTATAAAAATAAGGCGGTATTCAATTAAGATTTTTAAAAACTTTAAAATAATTTATAAAAATAAAGCAATATTCAATTAAAATTTATAAAAACTTTATAAAAGTAAAATAGTATTTAAAAAGTCATTAACTTTTATAAATATCATATTTTTTAAAGACTTTTTATATAATTCTATATATATAAAATTCTTGCTAAAATTTTTTACTTTCTCGTCAGATTTCAATAGTTTTTTTCATAAATTCTATAAAAGTCATTAATAAATTTATAAACTCCATAAAAATTATTAAAAATTTTTAAATTCTACAAAAGTCATTAATTTAAAAAAATCTATAAATATTTTTCAATTAGAATTTTAAAAGATTTTAATATATTTAAAAAGTTAAATGATATTCAATTAGAATTTATAAAAATTCTATAAAAGTCAAAAGTAAAATGGTATTCAATTAAAATTTTAAAAAATTTTTAAAAAGTTTATAAAAGTAAGATGATATTCTATTATAATTTATAAAAACTCTATAAAAGTAAGGTGGTATTAAAAAATTCATTTACTTTTATAAACATCATACTTTTAAAACTTTTTATATAATTTTGTATGTATAAAATTCTTGCAAAAATCTTTCATTTTCTCATAAAATTTTAACTGATTTTTTCATAAAATCTACAAAAGTCATTGACAAATTTATAAAATCAGCAAAAATAATTAACTTAAAAAAAATCTATAAATATTTTTTAAAATCCTAATTGAAATACACCCCTTTAACTCTATTGTATTTAACAAAAAATAAATAAATAAAAATAAAATTTTAAATGTCATGATTAATTTATGACTATTAACAAAGAGCCACTATTTATGACTACATTTTAATACAATTTGGAAAATAAAAAAATATATATTCTAGAAGAATTGAGGCGAGTTTATCAGCTTGAAATAATGTAACTATGAAATTTCTTACCTTCCGTTATTTATTGTGTAATAAAATAAAATTTATTTAATTTTAATTAACATTTTAGATTACTAATAAAAAAATAAATTTTTTTCCAACTTTACTCCTACCTTGTTTTTTGGGTAAATTTTTCTATTAATGAAAATTTTCTCTATTAATTATTTTTAATTTTTCTGAAAAGAGTAATATAGTCATTATATATATATATAATCATATATATTAATAATATTTTTAATTTTTATAAAAAACCTTAAACGACGTATAAAACAGAGAGAGCATTAATAATTACTGTTTTTTAAGTGAATGTACAATAATTTATTATTTTCTTAATGAATAAAGGTGGGATAATTCACGAAGAAAACAAAAGAAACTATCTACTATTGGAGACTCCAATAATATCATTAGTGAGCTAAAATAAGCTGAAGATGAACGGGGCTAAGCATTCTGCTGAAGCTGTAAAATGTGAAAATGCATCGGTAGGGAAATGTTCTGCCTTAAAGGGATGAAGAATCGCGAACATAATCATTTCTGGTTGACCATGTTCCCAGAAGAAAAGTTAATACCAGGAGGAGACTGAAGAACATAAAAGCCTGAAGAGAATCCAGGCGAGGGTGGGATAGAAAATCAGCCGAGAAATTCGCCTCATGATTGATTGAAAAAGAGAAATGAATCATCAAGTTGATCTTAATGGCGCAGAAAATCAAATAACAGCTCGCGTTGATACCAAACTTTCCCGTCACCATACGCACTGCTACCCAGTTATCACTTTCTAGCAGCAGATTGCTGCACTGTTATCACTTTCCAGCCGCTCTGCCTTGATCTTTGGCAAGCTCCATAGTTCAATTTTCGTCGCATTTTTTGCTCTCTGATCCATTCATGAAACCTCCCAGGTATCTGGAATTCCATATAATGCAGAACCAACAGAAGAATACAATCACCCTAACCGATTAACACAGTCGAGAAATACTTATAAGCTCTTCTTTCCTTATTTTCTATGCAGGTCAAAGTTTATTCCCACTATCACCAACTATTAACTAATACTAACAATAACAAGTTAATAATGAAGAAAGCAAATTTATATTCAAAGTGGATCATGTGTAGTGAATATTTATAGATTAGATAAGTATATAATGTACATACTGTCTAGGATTGATCAACATATAAATTTACAGATTCAATCTCGAATAAGTACTGGGTAGACTAAATAACACAGGCTAGAGTTTATGTAAAATCAAAGGAGCACCATGCTCCGGGCGAACAGTGATAATAGAGTGAGGAGCATGAGAGTAAGATGGGGAAAGTTGAAAAGAAAAGCGTTGAAGAGCCAAAGCCAAAGCCAACTTTGCTTCTACTAAGGCAAAGTTTTGGCCAATGCAGATTCTAGGACCCAATCCAAAAGGGAAGAAGGCACCTTGAATATTGTTGGTGGCCTTTGAAACTCCTCCAGAAAATCTTTCTGGGTTGAATTCAGAAGCATCATCTCCCCAAATTTCAGGATCTCCATGTATCAAAATTGTGGGCAAGGATATCTGCACTCCTGCTGGTAATACCAAATTCCCAAGTCTTATTTCTTCACTAACAGTTCGAGCAAGCCCAATCACTGGTGGGTAAAGCCTCAGAACTTCATACAAAATCATACTTACCTGTGTGTATGAGTGTATCATTAGAAATATCAGCTGGCATACACATAATTTCAATAAATAATCAACATGAGCTTAATATATGGATAACCCCTAGTACAAAAAAAGTCATCTAGACACTTCAATATCTAAAAAAATAAAAATCACATAGGCATTACAAAATTACCTATTGGTTATTTTTTAAAATACTTTTAACTGACATGGCAAGGCGTATAAGTTACATGAGTTATATTCATGTAACTGTTACGTTAGCTAGAAGTTTTAAAAGTCACAAAACCAGCAAGTGTTTATGCAGTTTTTCAAAAAGTTGAGGTGTTTTTCTTACTTTTAAATACTTTTTAGTGATGTAGTGAATGTCAGCAACAAAAATTACGAACATGCCAATGGCATCAGCTAAAGGTATTGAAAAGTAACAAAAACATATAAGTTTAGGCGTCTGATTTTTTTTAAAATTTGATATGTTTAAATGACTTTTTTGTTGAGCATGTATTGAACATGAAGAAATACTTACAATCTTAAGACGGTTCAATCCTTCAAAATCTGGGGTTTCTTTACCAAATACTTGCAAAACTTCTTCTCTAGCATTAGTTTGCCACTTAGGATACTTGCTCAATAAAATCATTGTCCAAACAAGCAAAACAGAAGTAGTCTCTTGGCCAGCAAAGTAAAACAGCCTACACTCATCCGTAACCTCTTTAATGCTCAATCCCATACTCTTATCATTTCCCTTGTCTCCAATTTCTCTCATATTAGATTCCATAAGTATGCCTAATAAGTCATCCTTCTTTGCTTCCCCTGTTTTCATTGCCTTCTCACGTTTCTTGATGATTTTCTCAAGTGAATCTTTTATTTCTCTATCAATTTGGTTTATCCTTTTGTTAATCTTAGTTGGCAAAAACCTACACATAATCAAAAGTTGCAATTGCGTGTGAGACAAAACTATTTTTCAACAACATGAATTGAATAGTACGTTTCATTTAGGAGAAAAAGCACCTTTTGGCTCCTATGCTAAGGGTGTCTAGCAGTTCAACCCAAATTCAACCAAACTGGAGTAACCAAAACCCAAATTATGAAGGTAGCTCACTAGCTCTCTCAAAATTTTAATCCAAACTAAACTAAATTTTGATTCGAATCAGTTAGGTTAGAAAACCAATTTGGAGTCAATAACGAAAAAAATTATCTACCTGAACCAAATATCCCAAACAAACCAAAGTTAATATCTGTGCTGTTTGTTTATTGAACTCCCCTATCCTGTGTTCCACGATTTTTTTTTTTTATTTAATTCCTAAAATGCATTCAGCTCTCAACTCTTAATGTACTTACTTACCTCCAACCAGGTATATAAACTGATTGAAAAGTTTGCATAAGGAGTTTGGCAAGCTCTCTGAGGAGCTCAAATATGACTTTTCCTTCTTCATAATTGCTACCAAATGCAGCCCGAGAAATAGCATCACATGACAAGTTCTGGAGATGAGGCCAAACATCTAACTCGCAAGATTCCTTTGCGGACATCAACTTGTTCCAATTCTCAATCATCATAATACAACTTTGACAAAACGGAGGAAACATCAGCTGTAAGAATCAAAGAATTAATGAAATATTAACATTTTAAAAAAATTGAATAGCTTAAACAAACAATTGAATCATTTTCATATTTCACCTTCAACTTCTCTTGATGGAATGCTGGATTGAGAATCTTCCTATGCTTAGCCCACTTCAGGCCCTCATAATCTATAAGTCCTGGTGCTAACAACTTGGTCAAAGGATTTACCTTTACCTTCTGAAATTCATCTATCTTCACAAAAACATCTTTTATTTGTTCTGGGTTCATGATATTCAGCCTGGGTGTTGGTCCAATCCAAAAAAAAGAATTCTTCCCTACATTATTTAATTCCCAATGTTAGAGCGTCTCAATAGTGATCTTTATTTTAAAGAAGATTTTTAGTAGAACAACGAACATTTTAAGACATTTTTAAATATAGAGAGTAAAAAAAAATCCAATAGAATTTATCTTTTTAATCCTCATTTTATTTTATCCCTTATAAATTAATATTTATCAAAAAAAATAAATTATTTTTATTACAAAAAATTAAAAAAATAATACAAGATAAAATATGCATAAAATTGGCATGCCTTAAATAACATATAGAATAAAAAATAAAATTCAGCTCTCTAAATAAAATTCACTCAATACTCTAAATTTAAAAAACAGAGAATCTATTGGAGATATTTGTAGGATTCCCTCTTTCAAATAAATAAGGGAGCTCAATACAATATGTAAATATCTTAACAAAAACAGCAAATTCAGTATTTGCCTTAAGCACGAATTTGTAAAGTATTAGTATTAACAATTCGAAAAGATACCTAGAGAATTGATAATAGAATATTAGTAGGAGAATTAAGAGAGATACCGTAATTGTTCATGACTTGAAGAAGAAAGGGATTGACGCGCACAGCAACATCATCAGAGAAATCAAAAGGAGCCGATTTGGCTTGGTTCATCATCCCAAAAAGCTCCTTCAAATCTCCATAAAAGAATCGATAGGGTTTCCCAGAGAGACCCTGTTGTCTCAAATACCTTTCCAGTTTCTTCGGCCTAAACCATAACCAATTCCCTAATCTCCATCCCACGGTGACTATCATCACCACAACGATCGACACTGCCACTGACCAATTGCTTAATATTTCCATTGATTTCTTTCACTAGTTTTGATTTCATCGCCAGTCAGAGAGACCACTCAATTGCTATATATTGAGCGATCATAGAGGATAGAATTGAACGTGGCGATTGTGAACCCACGTAATCCGAAAAGTCTCCTTTTTCCACGAGATTTTTCTCCATTTCTATAGTAACATGTCGCCTTAATATAAATAGCAATTATATTTATTTTAATTTATTTTTTTTGGTAATATGATTTGTTAAGTTGTCGCTGTTGTCTACTTATCTTGTTTTAGCTCTGATTTTGATATGTATTTATTAATTTATTGTTTTTTTATTTATAAAGAGGTTATATATATATATATATTAAATTTTTATCAAAATTAATAAATAGTAGTAGAAAGATTTGAACTTGAGTTTAACCTTTTTAGAACGGAATAGTATTTAATTTGCTCTAATCAGTTTGGTTCAATTAATATTTTAAAAATTTCGATTACTCAGTAAAATTCAGCTCAATTAACTAAATGCAAACTCCTAATTCTCATAATTTTTTGCAAATAAAAATACTTGATTGACTTTATTAATTTATTGTTTTACTTTCTATAATATTAGAATGATGCATGATTTTCCTTTTTATTTAACATAATATGATGTGCATTGACATATACGAAACTGAAAAGAATTGTTGTAATTTAAGATATATATATTGTCACCACGTCATTGGTTAAATTAATTAATTAATTGCTTTCTCTTTCTCCTCTTACCAAAACTTAACCATACTACAACTTATCACTTAAGTTAATCTATAATGTCAACTAGCGGGTTGAAAATATTTTTACTACCAAAACTTATCATTTAATTATAAAATGGTATTAAAATTTTAATTTATTACAATTCGGTACTAAAACTTTTATAAATATTACAATTTAATTTTCAAATTAAAATTCCAGTTAAATAAAATGACGTGTAAACTTATTGAATTTATCCTTTTTAGAACAGAATTGTATTTAATTTGCTTTATCAGTTCGGTTCAATTAATATTCTAAAAATTTCGGTTACTCATAAAATTAAGCTCAATTAACTAAATGTAAACTCCTAATTCTCACAATTTTTTGCAAATAGAAATACTTGATTGACTTTATTAATTTATTGTTTTACTTTTTATAATATTAGAATGATGCATGATTTTCCTTTTTATTTAACATAACATGATGTGCATTGACATATACGAAACTGAAAAGAAATGTTGTAATTTAAGACATATATATTGTCACCACGTCATTGGCTAAATTAATTAATTAATTGCTTTCTCTTTCTCCTCTTACCTAAACTTAACCATACTAAAACTTATCACTTAAGTTAATCTATAATGTCAACTAGCGGGTTAAAAATATTTTTACTACCAAAACTTATCATTTAATTATAAAATAGTATTAAAATTTTGATTTATTATAATTCGGTACTAAAACTTTTATAAATATTACAATTTGATTCTCAAATTAAAATTCTAGTTAAATAAAATGACATATAAACCTATTAATATGTCACATCAACATATCACGTCATCTAGTTATATTACGTCAGCCGGTCAACATGTCAACTTTTTTTACTAAAATTTTAATTTGGATACCAAATTACGATATTTATAAAAATTTTAATATCAAATTACAACAAATCAAAATTTTAATATTATTTTGCAAGCGATAAATTTTAGTACCGATAATATTTTTAACCCGCCAATTAGCATTGCTCTTCCAGCCAACTCAAGAATGAAATGTAATTTTATCCAAACAAGAATGAAATGTAATTTTATCCAAACAAGCCCTCAAATCAAGAAAATGATTGCATAATTAATACAATAAAATAAAATGAAAAGGACTTGTATATTGAAATGTACAACTGAAAAACCTGTATGTTCTTTCCCATCAAGTTCCCAGTTCACAAACTTCAAAAAACAGCCGGTCCTTAAAGTAGGAACAGCATCTACAACATCCGATAATACTAAAATTTACCACTTGCAAAATAATACTAAAATTTTGATTTATTGCAATTTGATATCAAAATTTTTATAAATATTGCAATTTGGTATCCAAATTAAAATTTTAGTAAAAAAAATTGACATGTTGACCAGATGACGTAGACCTGAAAAGGACTTGTATATTGAAACGTACAACTGAAAAACCTGTATGTTCTTTCCCATCAAGTTCCCAGTTCACATACTTCAAAAAACAGCCGGTCCTTAAAGTAGGAACAGCATCTACAACATCCGATGTATACATCAAGAAGGAACGATTCTATATCTCAACTGGCTAGTGGCTACATCTGGTGACGATAAGAAACAAAGGATTTTTATTTCTATACAAATATATTCTGCTTATCCAAATGTGTAACATATATCGGGATGCGTTGATACCCCTACATCTGATCAATATACATCAGCAATTTCTCTATATATTCTATCAAAAAGTTGTAAAAACAGACATTAAAAAAAACTTCAAGAAAAAAAAAGACCATTAAATAAATAAAAAAGACTTACGGTTACATTTTCCTTGCATTTTTTGTTCTCTGATCCATTCATAAAATCTTCCAAGTACCTGGATTTCCATAAAATGCAGAACCAAAAGAAAAATATAATCACTCCTCTGGCTGAAAAAACGTATAAGTTGAACTGGTCTCTGTCTTTGTCACCTGCACAAGAATATGTATGTAAGGTTTCTATAATCTATATAAGTGGAACAGGTTTTCGTTTTCTCCTTTACCACGGCAGATTGTAGATAAAGTTGATTGTTATTATGATATCTACATGCATGTGGCTAACATGCAATAA
Organism: Balakata baccata; assembly: GCA_949630135.1. Lineage (NCBI taxonomy): Eukaryota > Viridiplantae > Streptophyta > Magnoliopsida > Malpighiales > Euphorbiaceae > Balakata > Balakata baccata. The sequence continues at coordinate 29,876 of CATIWF010172402.1, forward strand.
CGGTAAGTCACAATAAAAAGTACAATAAGTATGACCAGTTTATCCTTGATTATTGTAAAATTTCTCATTACAATAAATCTGACTAGTATACCCTTTATTCATTATCTAAATGTCTCAATAAATATATATCAACATCGTTGCATCCCACCCCTTCCCTACAGATTGCAAAACTAGAGCATTATTTTTCATCAAACTCTAAAAGCAAAACAGTTCTACATAACTTTAATTTTTGGTATTCCACACAAATAAATATAAATTGCAATCTGTCTTTGTTGAAATTTTATCAAATAATTCTAGCTTATTGAGTACTTGTATTGAACATAGGCTTGCTGGTTCTACTAAAATACTTTATACAGATGGTTTTATGCATGTGTTCCTCTTAAAATTAATTGTAATCATAGGCCTATATTTGGCTTGAATTTACAAATAACGGAGTTTGGTTTATTCTGTGTTTAGTTTCCTTTCCTTAAATTCATTAGACTAAGGCTTTTCACATATATGAATATATCCCCTCATAATAGTGGAATGATAGAAAATATATCTTACAACCAATAGAGTGACTAGGTCCTTGTTGTCCACTTCCGTACAGTCCTAACTTCTCTTCATAGATGATTCTAATAATTCCAAGTGCTGCTGTGACCTCAAATTTTATATTTTAAAACTTAATCAGATCTTGATTCAAACTGCTGTTGTTTCCACACAACAGCATACACATACAGAGATAAAAGAGTGCACCAAGGAATAAAGCAACTAAACAAAAGAAAAAAATGTGATTGAGAGTACATCTACCTCAGGATTACGAGAAAGTCCGGTAGGGAGAACAGGAACAAGAGATGTCCAAAGGATGGGGTCTGCTAATGGATCGATGGTGCTGTAGTTGCTTAGAAGGGGAGCAGACAAGAAAGGAGTCAGTTGGTAGACATTTCTCTGAAGAGACAATCCCCCACTCATTCCTAATGCAGTTCCAAGTCTCTCATTACTGCCATCATGACTTGCAGACTTCTCAACTGCTTTCCCATAGTCTATCTTGTTAGTATTTGTATTTTTGTTTTCATTCTCAACGTTATCAGTACTGCTTTCTTGTTTTTTTGATGCCTTCTGTTGTAAGCTCTTGAAAGCAGCTGATTGTGACAAAACACTTAAGGCAGAGATTTTGGAGCCTTTATGCTTTTTTAAATGAACAGGCATGCCCAAGCACGGCATTTGGTACGGCTCAGTGGGTTGAATTGCCCATTCTGTTGTTTTAAGTTCACCACCAATATCTTCTGCACAACCAGGTTTCGATTCCTCTGCGGACTTGGAAATAGACTCTGCTTCACGAGTTTTATTCAAGCCCCACCATTTGACATAACTTGTTAGATCGATCTTTCTATCAAAACAAAGATTCCCAACATATTCACTTTCTGCCGCTGGATCATCAGCTGCACCTTATAATGAGATATCACCGTTAGATAGATTGCACTGGTTTCTGGAAAAAATAGGTGGGAAAATAAGACATTTATAGAAGCCTTCGATTACCAACTTATTGGAAAAAGATGATTTTCTTGGATTAAGTATGATTTGGCAGGATTCTCTAACACAACTTGGTTTTCTTGGTTGCTGGTCAAAGAGATTCCTTCAACCTAGAACTTTAGACCTTACCATAATTTATGCTACTGAAATATTCCGATCCAGGCATTCGACCAATTGACGATTCCCATCTACTGTTTTTTAAAAACCAGAAAACAGAACATATGACAGAAAAAAAACAAATATCAGTAGGAATTAATGGACAGAATTATCACTTTCTCTATACATATAATGTGTTATATGACAGCCATAGCAGCTAAATAGAGCTACAGGGTAAGAATAAAAGGAAAGCATCATTAACAATTGTCCTTATACAGGAGCATTTCATAAGAATTTGTCAAAGATTTATCTTTGAGATGAGTACAGCTGATCATGAAGTAGGAATTGTTCACATGCAGGCAACTTGTGACGACAGTTAAATAAGCTCAATTGTTTCTGAAAGCCTTAAGGACAATATACAAGAAATCACTATTGCATCCAAGGTGAATTCAAAGTTTAAGTGCACTAAAATGACTAGCAACTCAGAAACAAAATGATGTACCATCTAATCCTTCCGAATCTGATAAGTAACTTGTGTGCAAATAATACCTGGAAAGTCCACGGTATTTAGAGATTCCTCTTGAAAAGCCACTACTCTTCCTGTAGAAAAACCTTTGTTACCAAAAGCGGCATAGTCATAGATTAAAGTACACTTTTCATGGCAGATATACATACCTACGAAGAGATGCCAGATACTCCTCTCTTGACATATTCTGCATTTCTTCAAGATCTCTGGTATAATCAGTAACCTGCACCAAACAATTATTATTCTGTATAAGATGCTAATTATATCATGGAATGAAAAAAAAAAAAATCATGCTAAAACAGAATTATCTAAATATCACTATGCTAAGTTGGAAAATTTATTTTTCTACTAAGCATGTGATTTTACGAGAAAATAAATGTATTGCACTTTAATCCCTCATTGGGGAAAAGATAAAAAATAAAAAATTGTGGAAAGGAGCTCAGGTATGAAATAAATAGGACACAAATATAGCATAGCTTCTGCAAGTAAGAACAGAAATATAAAAACTAGAAGATGGATGAGCTTTTGCTGACAAAGTGAATAGGTTCAACTCAAAATCTCACTGGAAAATTGATGAGTGTTCCAGGGCCCCAATACTTTAAGGCAGCAAGATCATATGCTCTAGCTGCAGCCTCCTCATCATCATATGCTCCTGTAAGTAAATAATCCTCAATGAGTGCAACAAATATGAACTCAAGCAGGCATAAGCACATCTAATAAAACAAATCATGTCAAGCAAGCAACTTACCCAAATATACTGGCATAACGAATACCAGCAGTTATTCCATGCCGAGTAAAATGAAAATTAATGTCAGTCAAAAGAATACATAATAAGAGAAATATCGAAAGAGAGAGAGAGATAGACCCTGCTTTCCCTTCTTATTCTGATTCTGGTTCCATGTACTTTTATCCCAAAGATGAGCTTCATACCGACCAGTCCATCTATGTCTGAAATTCCATGGACCACAAAATCAAAACTAAAACCATTAACCTACAACGTTAACATCTGCATTGTAATTTTGAATCAAATCCTTTGTTTCTTAGCATAAAAATTTAGATGAGTGAAATTTAAGATTTAGGATTACAACCAGACAAGACTTTTTTTGTTTAACAGGCAATTGCCACTAACAAAATTATGGATTGTACATTTTTACTGGAACAAATTATATATATATATATATATATATATATATATATATATATATCAATTACAGAAAAGCTAACCAAACCCTGATTTTCAATTAAACCAAACAGCTGAAAAATTTATAGTCGGCTAACAAAAATAGAAGTATGCATAGGAATGTATACCTAGTGACTCCACGGTAAATGGAGCTACGTTTACCAGCAGTACAAGGAGGCATCTTGCTGATACGTTCTTTGGCAGTGCAACCTCTTTCTTTCTTTGGTTTCTTCAGTCCTCTGTAGAGCAATAGCTGATCATTTGCTAACACTGCTTCCGAACTCTCACCACCTCCGCCACCGCTACAACCACCACCGCCACTACTACCCAGTTCTGCTTTGAGCACAGGATCCGAAGACGAGGATGCCATTGATGGAAACAGAAAGACGCTAACAACCCTAGAAGCGAGAAGAAGAAGAGGAAGAGCTGGGAGTAGAAAATTAGGAGAGTAGGCAAGCCAAATCAAATACTATTGATTGAATTTCAACTGTTGAGCAGAGAAAGGGAGAGAGAAGGCCCAGTAGACGCTAGAGACTAGAGAGTAGCAGTTCTTGAGGGGGTTTAGAACTAAATGACGAAAATGTCCTTGGTGGGTTTTTGGAATGACGGTGTGGGCGTGTGGGGTCGTTAAGGGTGAAAAGGGATTATAACGGCTAGCATGGGGTCATGGGTAGTTTTGTAATTTAATTATGATTGAAAGATTGCATTGTACGTGTCAGAGTGGTGGCATGTCAAGACCAATGCCACTTGTCTGCAGTTGGGCAGTTTGGACGTGGAATGAGACTGTCAAAACGATGTCGTTTAACTAAGGTAGTCCACTAGCGGACCGAACCTCTTGCAGGTAGAAATGAGTATTATACGGCAATTAAAAGTTTAACTTTTTAAAATATACGAAGTAGTATATAAATTTATATTTTAAAAAAAATTTTTTAGAAAGAATATTAAAATGTTATTTTATATTTCAAATTTAGATTTTTAGTTTTTTATCTCTTAATTTAAAAAATTTGGCTGTCATTGATATAATAGAATATACCTTAATTCCAGTCTCAGAAACATAATTCATTTATAATATTATAAATATATATATTTATTAATTATAATACTCACATCAACTAATGTATTGTTATATAATTAAATTATTTTATAGATAATATAGAAAACCGAATCTATTTGAAAACTTATCCTATTTAAGAAATGAGGAAGTATGTTTTTGTCTTTGGTTTATTATTAAAATTGAATGTGAAAGATTCACTAGTCTCCATGGAAGATTCATTAAGAGCTTATAATGTCCATAGAGGTCCTTAGATAGGAGTTCATTCTCCACACAACTACAGTTGAGTCAATGAGGATGACTACGTAATTTTCCCTGCACCATCCCCATTATCCAACCACTTCACAATATTATATATAACTAACCAAAATCTGAGGTAAACTAAAAAATTATGAATTTAATATAGTTATGAATTCAATTTAAATATGTTAAATTCAAAAGGTAACACAAATATAACTATTCATATTAATAATTTTTGCGAAGTTCAAACGTCACCCTTCACTCCCATTTTGCTAATATCACAAAATTGTAGACCGAAGTTGTTTCTTTCAGAAGTTCAAGAATCCCCCATTCCTCAAGTCCTCATCCTTCAAATCTTGTTCTGCAACTGAAGTTCTTGGATAAAAGGCAGAGTTTGATATAAATGATTGACTTCAAATGATTGCTTTCCAGAAGAAAATCTCTGGTCCTGTAGAAGCAACCGATCCTAGCTTCACAAGAGAGTTCCCACAGACTGTTCCTGTCCAATTTTTTTCAACTTCTGTCCAGTTTGTAAAGAGATAAGAAATTCATCTGCTAATTTCTTTGTTTCTTCCCAGTTTTTTTATGTTTGTGTAATTTAGAAACAGAAGCCGATCTTTGAAAAGGTGGTTCACCCTTTTTGCCCATGCTCTTCCGCACTTCACCTTTACTTCCTCCACCTTTGGGCTCTTTGTTGAATTTCCTCTTCTTTCTGTTGTCTGCCGACTGACCTTTCTTTGATTTTGCATATTCCCTAGCTATATTAGTCCCTTCACGTCGACCGCCATTAAATACACGAGGCTCCCTTGAGGAAGGTAAGTTATCGTTTTCCTTACTTCTTCTCTTTCTCTTTTTATGATGCACAGAACCATTTTCCACAGAGACAGAACCCAATTTTTTATGTTTCCGCTTATCCATCCTAGAAAGATGCAAGTTCGACAGCAATTACAGGATATTATCAGTTTGTTTTTTCCTCTTTCTTTGAAGTGGAAAGTGGAGAGCTCAGAAGTAAAAGTTAGGTTGAAAAAACAAATGGCGCACAAAAATTAGAAATAAAGTTGGGAAGTTATAGTCAGACCTCTTGCTTGATGAATCTGCCAATATTGGTTCCATATCAGTTCTGCCACCACCTTCCCTGGAAATTGACTTATGATGACGATTCTGCAAAGGATAGGCATGAAACTAAGCGCTATGTTCATAATAAATGACAGACAACTTAAACAAAAGAATTTACCAAGAGGCTTGTAGGATCCTTTCCAAATTAAATAACACACTAATTATCCATGAAAAATATGATTGACAAATGCCGATGCCTGTCAACTAACAGTAAGAAACCACCATAACTTGTTTCCTTTTCATTTATTTAATGGTCCACTGAAACTCCCCTGGAATGGCTCAGTTGCAGCCAAACCGTCTAAGATCATAGGGAGCTACAGCCACCAAAAAAATGACTATAAGTGGAGATAAAGATAAACGTCAAGGAAAAGATATAAATAGCATATCAAAGAAAGGACAATAATCAAGTACCACTAACCAGCTTATAAATTATTTTACTGTCAAAACCAACAAAAAAATTATTCAAGTTCAAAATTTTTTATTATAATTGCTAGTTACACTAATCTTAATCATTTTTTCATGTAATTGGAACTTAATCTTGGAAGTTGTACAATTATTGCTCAACACAGAGAGCAGTATCCAATGGCATGTTTTAGCCAGCTGCCCACTGAAAAAATGCCCCAGACAAGAGAGCACAACATCTAAAGAATATGCAGTTTTCTTTGCAATAGGTCTGAATGTTTCAGGTCATAGAAACTTGAAAACTAAATTACAAAAGGCAAGTTAAAATGAAATCAAATGGATATTCCAGAAATTAAATGAAGTCAGAATAAATAAAGCAGAATTTGCAAAAGAACAACTCAAAATAAGGGAAAACCTGCATAACAGTCTTGAAAAAACCCTTATACTTCTCTGGAGTAATTAACTCAACTGATGCAGAACCACACTTCCGTATCATGATCTCCAGTATGATTGTCACCTGTGTAAAAACAAATATTTATATCTATAAAAACCTTTAAAGAAACAAATACATATGTAAGACAAAAGGCATACTGGAGATGTTCATTTTTGCTGAGTAGGTGAAAGCACTAATCTTAAGTTATACATGCCTTGGATCTAAAATGAAACCTAGAGACACTGGACCACGGGAGAACTCCATTGACAATGTCAGACAGAAGATTCTGCAGATCTTTAGCTTGCAAGGATGATACCAGTACTTTCACGAAACCCAAGACTGCCTACATAATGTACAACAATCAGTTCATTAGCATTAAGAGCAACACAAAATAAACATTCATCATGTAGATAAGAAAACACTTACTTTAATGACTTCCACAGCTTTGTGTTGTAGCAAAGATAAGAGAGAGGAAACAAGATCAGGGATCTTAATACAGATGTCTGCATCATTGTACACTAGTAAAGAAAGTGCTGAAACTGCTGCACTCTTTATTTGAGGAGATGGACCTGAAAGATAACCCATTATCTGCAAATTAAGTAGATCATTAGAAAGCTTATATTTTTGTAGTTAATTAACAATGTGAAAGTTAAAATCATAATTGAAACTACATCATTGAACAAGGCAGTTGATTACTTCAACGTAATGCGATCCAATATTACAGATTAGAGACTAACGATCTAAGGAAAATGAAGCTTTGCTTAGCAATATTAAAAATGCAAAACAAGTGAGACACTAACCATGCTGATTAGTTGGTGGTAAGGTTCACAAGAACCTGCACATGATGAGTTTCTGAACCCGGAAGAAATCACGAGGAGTGTATCATAAGCCACTTTCCTAGTTTCATCCTTTACCTACATATTAATGAATAACTACATGTTATTCCTTATCGATAGATCAAATCTGAGGCTCAATGATTAATTTTGAATGTCAACCACATTTTTGAAACAACAAAAGAAATGGAAATTTCACAACCTAATAAATAAATAAAAAATAATGACAAAAGCAGCAGTTTACATCATCTCTTATTTGTTGCTAAAATTTGTTCATCTCAATCACATGGAATTGAAAGAGTTAATATTGATATCAACAAGATAACATCATTTTCAGAAAAAAATACCAAATAAGTACAGCTATAAGTATTCCATCTGAATAGTTACCTAGATATTGTTTTATTTAAAAATTTCAAGCACTAACAAGTTGACACTGAAATTTGAAAATCGAAATCCTACAGAAAATATAAAAATCATAGCAATTACTATATTAGGCGTTTGTGCATTATTTATTTATCACACCATGCAAAAAAATACAAGTAAAGGCCGAAGTATAAAAAAGGGTCTAACAGATACATGAATCCTTGAAGTTTCTATTAAAACGGTAGCGGCACAGTACATTTTATTTGAACCTATTCTAGCCCCAATATTTTAGTCTCCAAGCCAATAGGCACAATTTCTCTTAGTCAGCTCCTCACGTGGATGCATGCACATTGGTGCATATGTTAAGAAAAGGTGGCCAACGGTATCTTCTTTATCATTTTAGAACATAAGCATTTAAAAGCTATGAAGTACGAATACTCCAACTGCATAGCGTGCCACATTTCCGACACGTTTCTAACACCAACATTCACCGGACATTCACACAAAACGTCCTAGGTGTATTTCTTAATTTTCAAAAAAATTGGAAACACATTTTTTCCTTCTAGAAAACTTAAAACATGTGTTACATCAATTATTGCTCAATAAATTTAATTGTACGTCATTTTTTCAAATTTTATATAAAAATAATAACTTGTAATTATATCTCTTGAATTTAATTATTTACAAACTTATCCCTATATTTTTTATATTTGCATGTTTCTCCCACGTGTTTGTGTCTGTGTCCGTATCTATGCTACATAGTTTAAAAGTACAAGGACCATCTATCACTAAATTCCTCCCTCTCCCAATTTTCTCCAGTTTATGCTCTACTATGAAGCTTTCAAGAGAATCCACCTAAACCCTTGAAAAAATTTTATAATTTCCACAAACCTCGTTCTCTTTGAGAAACAAGATCAAGAAGAAAGGGGATAATTAGTCACTAAAAAATAAGTTATTGGAGTGATTTTGGTTCAAGGAAACACAGAATATGAAAAAAGAAACCATCTTTATACTGGCACATGCATAAACCAATACCAACTATCTTAGCATGAACAATCAACACCTTTCTGTCTACAACTAGAAGAGCTGCAAAAAGAAATGTCCAGGCTTGGCAACATTCAAAACCCAAGAAGCCAATAAGTAATGTAGAAAATAAGGATCCTACATGCAAGATAGCATGTGTTGGTTCTGGCTCATATATGTAGGCACTTCATTCTATCTAGAAGCTCCTAATGCCTTTGTGATTGCAAGGTCATTCAATTTTGTTTCTCCTTTTTCTCTTTTTTTTTTCTTTTGGTACAATGAAATTTAGTAGGGTTGAGACTTTGACCTGCTACACTATGAGGTACATACTCGAATACCATTCTACTGACCCAATAGCTGCAAGGTTTTTTAGTATAATACATGTTTCGCCACTATAAACTCAACACTTCAATTTTAACATAAAAAGTCTTGAATAGTATGTGTATGATTTACTTGCCAATTGCCATTTCAGAGGAACTGAAAGTGGAGTCAAGTACACTTGTTGGTCACTAAGAAAGGAAGAAGAGATTTCATCCTTCTGCAGCAACTTGATAATGATTGTGTGTGAGTGTGTGAGAGAGAGAGAAGTGTGAAAAAAAAAAGGAAATTAAACTAAATAAATCAACACATCACAAAGTCTAACATGTCAGTGTGTGTGTAATATATTCACCACGGACCTAAGCACTAAGTGTGCACTAACAACAAAAACTGGAACTTAAGCATGTATAAGTTCAAAATAGGTGGTCACTAGACATTTACTCAACAAGCTTGGAGCTAACTTATGTATTAACCTGAAAAATAAAATGCATGAAAAGCTTACCACTGACATCTGCAAGACATCTTCACAAGCATTTAAACATACAAACACACAGATAAGTGTGACACTGCATTTCTTACTGAAAATGAAAATAACAAAAGACAATTTGAATTGTAGAATAATTTTCTCAAAGCACTTACATCCTTTAAAGTGAGTATGATCTCATTGAGCATAAGAAAACCCTTCGTATTTTCCTCCTCCAAGCTTATCTGTTCAGAGTAAATGAAAAAAATAAAATAAAGAACAAAATAGAATTAAATTTACACTTCTTATTTGAAATAATAATATTAAACCTGGTAAATTCAAAGCCAAAATACCAACAATCAAAAGAGCATCTTTAGCCAAATTTCTGGATAACCTCATTTCATGTTTCAAGATGATTTCGTGAACATTTTCTTGAGCATAAATATGAAAGGAAGTTTCCACACATAGTTTACACAAACAAACCATTACAATTGTTGCAAAAGTTCTCTCGAATATACATATTAAAGGAAGCAGTCATACATACTAGGGGTGTTCAAATCTGGTTTGATGGGTTATGCAGGTTGAGGTCCAAGTCAATTTTAATGATAGACGGATATGGGTCCATGTACATCAATCATTAAAATTGACTTGAGCCACAACCCACATAAACCATTAAACCAGATTCAAGTACCACTAGGTTACATCATTTATATTAAAAGCCACTATAATTTGATGTTTAGACACCTTAAAGTACTAGCAAGGGCCTCTTTTAGCTACTAGAGTCGTGTGTGAGAAACAACACTATCAAGTGGCCTTTATGGGTTTTGAATTGAGACTGTGTAGAACTCGATGTCATTTGAAACTGGATGGCTCTGCCTCAATACTAAGTCGATCTAAACCATATGAACCGAGTGTGTGCTTTCCATGCTGTTCCATTGGAACTCTCAGTTGCAGTTTTGTTTTTACTTGCACAGCTATGCTTCTAACAATAAATACACTACTATTCTGTGACCAAAATTTAATGCCTACGTTGAAAATGGAAAAATTCCTACTATTAATTACAGCAAGTTCAATTCTTATTTTTGCTTCTGAACTCCTTGTATAACAGCATGTAGGAGACAGTGGCTCCTCCTAGGGTCTATTTAGCAATATGATGCTTGCTTTTAAAGAATTTTAACAAAGACAAAAATTAAAAAAGAACAAGGTGAAGGAGTTTCCAAGAGACCAAGTTCATAGATAGCATAACATATTAATTAATTATAATGTTCCTTCCTCTTATCCAAACCAGTAATACAATTGACAGCTGCATGTTGCATTTTTAATTCTTACTTGGTGAATCATGCTCAGAGGGAAAAAGCTCCAAAAGTTATAAGCAACTATAAGAAATATACCTCAAAAGACATGTATCAGGTTGATTATCCATAATTTCTTTCATATTTGCCTTGGTAAGGAGTTAAAGGGAACAAATTACAAAAGAACAAATAGAAAATCAGAAAGAATAATTAAGAGTGTTGTGTATGTTTTGGTTTGGGGAAGGGACACAAGAATCAAAGAAATCTTCACCTCTAATGTGTGAAGAATAAGAATGTGGAAACATGCAAATCGATTCCTTAGAGATACAACATCAGCAGGAGGCTTCAGGCCCAGTATCAAGTCTATCACCTCCCCAAAGCGAGAAGAACAAAACCAGGCATGTTCCTGCAGGAAAACATAAAAAGGAGAGTTAAACACCCATAGAAGCAGCAGCTTTTGTCAGTATCTATTCAAGTGTAATTAAGATGCTAGTACAGACCTTCAAAATTCTGCTTAAAGTGTAATATGCTTCACAATGACCAGTTTCTTCAGTTTCCTAAATACAAAATATAAAATAAACTTCATATATTGCATTATTTAGCCACCCAATGAATTTAAGAGGGAAAAAAATAAAACATATGTAACTGTTGAGGTTAAATCTACCTTAAATACATGGACAACAAAATCATATATCAGATTGATAAGATCCTCCTTGGCTCCCTCAAGGAGAACAGATGCCAGTTCCATTACCACATGTCTGCAAAATTGCAAAAAACTGATCAGAAGAATGGATTTATGGACTGTAGACAAAATTTGCTGTAGTTTACAAGCAGATTTGCTTTGTGTGATATAGGCACTGTTTGGTAACTATAATCTAGATTATAATATAGTTTGACCAAAATTTTAATCTACTTTGACCAATAATGTGTTTGGTAAAGTAGATTATTTAAAAAAAAAAAGCTAGATTATAATCTCCCAAAAAATAAGCTACTCCTACTAGTATCCAAAAATAATCTAGTAGATTATTATATTTTTTTCCTATTATACCCTTAATCTTTTTGCTTAATGACATTGTTTTTATTTCTTACCTAAAAAATCTAGGTCTTAAACGTTTTCTTATTTTTCTCTCTTGTTTAGTTCGGCTACCCAACTCTCATCAATTAATGTGTACAATTAATGATTAAGATTTTTGAATATCTAAACTCATCAATTAGTTTGTTCTCTAGCTATAAGTCACAATATATGTGACCACAATTCCACTATTTTTAAAATACAACATTATTATTATTATTATTATTTTACATTTTTCAGCCTAATTTTACCAAACAGAGCCATAGTTTCAACTTTTTCATTTTTGGCATAAACTGAAAGTCTGAAAATGTAAATCTTTCCAACATAATACTTACATACATAAAACAGAAAAGCATGTTGCTCAAATAGCAAAAACAAAAAAGAAGGAAAAAGTGATTTCTCCATACTTCTTCACCTATTTTCTGAAACTCCAATCTTTTACAATTGGAAAACAGGAATCAGAAACTAGAAATGTAAACCACACCAAGCAAGCTGATTCTTGTGTAAGATAGGGACCACAAAAGCGCAGATAATGATGTACTCCACACCAAACAATTGTAATCAGCGTTCTAAGTGATGGGGTACAAGAGACAGAAACAAAAATATATTCTTACTTGCTCTGTCACCAACTTAAAAATGAAATATATTTTTGGACTACAAGAGACAGAAATTACAGGTTAAATTTATTTCAATAGACAAACATCTATGCTGACAATGCTTTATTAATCAGTTTATATGAGAACATAATTCAAACAATAATGTTTCCTGAGTTGCATTACACAATTATAGTGCAAGAAAATGACAGGCATCATCCAGAGGATTCTTGCCACACTAGTGCAAGGAATTTTAATTTTGTTTGCTTGATTTTCTTTTGTAATTAACATTCCAGCTTACCTTTTTCCACCTTTCTCATTTGCACTCATGCTGCATTGTTCTTTATCAACCAATTCTTCTCCATGGCTCATCAGTTGTTCAAATTCACCTCTGCCATTCACAAGTTGAAACCTCACAAGCAGAGATATCAAAATTTTCTTGGTGATGGAAGAATCTGTAATAGAAGCCAGGCATCCAACAGCATCCTGAGAAAAGGGATCGAAAAAATGATTTAGACAATTGATATATATGCTCTTTTAAAGGCTCAGGCATGAATGAGCATCATAACAAACAATCTCCCAACTTAACAATCCAAAAAAAAAAAAAACAATAGAACATTTGACACAATGAAGGAAATGTTCTCCAAAGAGAAAGCTGTACCCTGAGGAATCAAATCCTCACGTAAAACAAGAAAGTGAGGAAATTTGCAAGTTACAAAAACATATAATTAAGCACCCATTGCATTTGCAAATAAGTTTTAAAAATAAGTGATTGTTGAATGATCTACATTAAAACAAAAGCCGAATTGTTACATAGATACCAGACACAAGCAATAATAGATATTCCTTGCTTCAGCAAAACATATGTAATTTTACCTAAAGCCTGGGACAGCAATGCCTGTATCAGATCACAATTTGACCAATTTTATCAAACCCTAGATAGTCAACACGTCAAATTTGCTCACAAGGCATAAATTAAAACTTAATTAATGCAATGCTATCTTTAACAAGAATAGTGTAACCAACCCATATCCCTACCAATAAATACTTCAAGATCACATCCTATCAACCTTTTAAAAAAATCAGTCCTGAACACTGCTCGAGATACAAAAATGAATGGTTACATTGAGGGATATTTTAGTCCAAATAAATCACATAATAAAATTACAGGAGATTTAAGCAATATGTGGATCACATCATACATAAAGAGTTAAAAAGAGCAACAAATATGTATATGGGCAGAGAATACGGAAATCTTCCATCAATCATTTCAAAGTGCTAAAGAATACGGAGTTCAAGAAATAATAACAATAAAAACAAAGTACAATATGCATGAAACCTTTATATAGAGCTTTTCTGACTCAGAATCAACATATAAGTCCACTAAAGCCTGAAGCAACCCAGTGGAACAAGATGCCAAAGCCTTAATGTTTCTGGTTGCAGTTTTCTTCGAATATGAGGGTGCAATTTTGATCTCTGGAAACGCATCATTTACTGGATTGCTGTGTAACTCACCAGAATCATTTTTAGAGCTAAGTGCACTTCTATTTTGATTCACTAGAGCCTACAAAGGAAAAGAGAGGAAAAAGAAAAAGCATAAATGCAAAATATATATATATATATATATATATATATATATTGCAAGGAACAACAAGCCAGGCACAGGAGAGAAATAGTTGGCCTGCTCCTTGACTCCAGCTAGGGAAAGAAAAAGAACCTGTAAGGCAACAGCAACATTTTGGTGCATGAGAGAATCTTCCTTCAGAAAGTTGATTAGAAGATCGGCCAAAGACTTAATCTTCTTATGAGTATCAACAGGATAGTTACAGAAAGCAGGAAGCAGTCCCAACAGGCCATGAGCATAAGCCTGCAGATCTTGACCAATTACTGACTTTTTAACTGGACCAAAGAGGGAAAAGAAGGAAATAAAGTAAATGAAAATAAATAAATAACTTCTGAAGGTTGACAAATTTCATGCCATTGCCAATTGTTTCAGAAAAAAAGAAATCAATAGAAAATGTTTTATCATTCAACATTTCACTGGATCAATGAAAACTCAAAAGGAGTTGTATAGCATGCCCAGAAATTTCCACTAAATCAAAACACCCATCAGCTATAGTATTTCAGAAACCCAAAGTGTTTTAATACATAAAATTTCAAATCAGACCAAACAATTAAAGCTCCCACAATTCAGCATCTACTTAACAAATTTACAATGTGGTAGAGATTGTTGAAAATTTCATCCCACCAAATTTTAAAACAAATTTCATGAAAAATTTTCTTGTACAGGATTAAATACACCATAATCATTCCTGAACAAATATTTTGCGTCTTTAAAATACCATATACATTCATGAACGCTGACCTGTCTCCAGTTGCCGGTGGTGAATGGTAGTGCCTCCACACGCCAAAAAAAAGTGTTTCTTAGTTAAACATTGATAATTGAATGTCCAGTTGCAGAAGCATGCATTTTTAATTTGTGCATAATATGTTTCTAACTTTATTTCTAGTATATCAGTTCCAACATTTGATTTGAAACAGAAATGTTTGCTTATTTAGAATGAAAACACTGTCCTAATTCAAAGCAATTGATTATGTTCATACATCAAAAATACCTTTACGACTAGCTCTCATGAAGGATTTTGCAAGGGGCACAATATGCTCCATGTAGTACCCCAATGATGCTCCAACAATATGTTTCTTCAATATGGCTACCAACCAGATGTTGGAACAAGTAAAATTTTCAGCATCAACCGAGATGGGTATGAGTGCAAGTATCCTTTCTGGCCCCATAGCAACCAAAGAAGATCCAATGCAATTCTGGAGCTGCAAAGTTTCAAAAGAGGGCACTGATCAAGTTAGTAGACACTATTTTGAGAATATTATTTACCGCCAAGCGTAGAATAAAAAATACATATCCACATGAAAGAAAACTCAGTATTGAACAGAAAACAGAATACAAACCGCTCAAGGCACTGTATGCATTTGATATGATAATGTTCAATCAGCCAGACAACACTAGCTGATATTGTTATCTTAATACGGTACTAATTTACCTGCTGTTTACTATACATTGCCTTCTAAACCACAAATCTCAATTCAGGAACATCAGAGTCTCAGCTACCTAAAACTGCCATACAAACCCCATAAAATTTCCCTAACTTTGCATCGCCATCCAAGCCCTAGAAATCCATGTTATACCAAATAATTATATGAAGAAAAAAAAAAGGAACAAGAGGAAAAGAATCATGGCTGACATGATATAGGTGAGACTAGATTCAAAAACACTGCACTATTTTCCCAGCCTTTTTGTTTCACTTTTAAATTGTGAGATCAACACAAACAGTAGTTAGCATCAACATTGGTACAATCACTGCAAACATATGCAAAAACTTACATGATTTGTATCAGATTTATCCTGACTGAAATGGTTCATCAGGTTGGCAAGCTTGAGAACAACGTTCTTCATGAAAATAAATGAGAACTCTCCTACAGCAATCATGTACCAAAAAAATGAGCAAAACCTTTATTTATTTACCAGATTTACCATAAACACGAACTCAAGTTGCTATTAACCATGCAACTCAAGAAAGCAGAGCCGAGAAAGGAATTTGCATATGTAAACCAAGGCTCAAAAGGTGCAGCTCTTTCCAGAAATCCAATCTCAAGAATGTAACATGAACAAAGTAATAAGGATCCATGCATGAGCTTATTCAAAAGATACCATATAAGGAAATGATCATCGTAGACGGTAGACTACATTTAAGGGGCATCCATGGAAGCAGAGATGACAGTTTTAATAGAGAATATGGGGATAACATGCTCAAAAGTAGGAATCATGAAGCAGGAACTTTTTTTTAGAATCTATTTTCATTATGATTTAGTCAAAGCAAAGATCATCAGGAGAGGGACTGATTTTTCTTCATCCCATTTGATTGACCTGAAAAGGATGGAGTAGCAATCAAATTGAATAAAAAACAAACGTTATAGGGATTAATTTTATTGGAACCACAAATCTCCAAGGACTCAACAGCCAGCAGTGGATCCTTTGTGTGCGTGTAAAGAGATTCACCCTAAAAATGCATAGATTCAAGTGTGAATGTCATCAAATATCAAGAGGTTTCTTTCTTTCAAAAAATAAAATAAAATACCCAAATTAACTAGAAGTACCTTGGAGGCATTCAAACCAGCAATTTGATGCACATAAATCACAAACCACCCAAGAGTAAACTATTAATTATCTAACTACTTTCAAGGGCCCATAAGCATAGAACAATTGATGGCCCAATAAAGTCAGTTGGCAGATACCAAGAAAAATGTCTAAAAGCATCACAATACTATGCTAGTGTAGCTCTTTATAAACCAACTACCAGAACATCTTATCATGCAGGTTAAAGAAAAAGCATAATAATGTAGTAGAACTCGAAAATAAATATTAGTTCAAATATTTTAGCTGCAAAGAAACAAAGTTCACGTACGAAGCTTCAAGATCAAAGCAGATATAACATCCAATATATGCTTGTTTGGAATTCCATTGTATGAGCTCAGAGCATTCTCGAAAATAGCACAAGTTGACTTTATTATTTCTGCTTCCTCGGTTTCTTGAGCTGATTCATCACATAACAGGCTTTCATCCATGAAGAGCTTTTTCTGATCTACACAACAATTGATCATCTCCTTCATGCTATCTGCAGCCTGTGATGCAGTAGTAGTCTCGCAAGTCAAAAGACCTAGATCAACAGAATTAAGATAAATCAGGAGGCCTTAAGTGTGTGATCAAGATGTCTACCTTGATAACAAAACCATAAGATAATTACTAGCTACAGATTGCTACAGCATGGAAGAAAAAGAAATAAATGCAAGAAACCATTGACATGATGAAAGTAAACAGCAAAATGAATAAACTTAAATTGACAACTTCGGCATTATTTTTAATTCTAACTTGTCAGGCAACACCACATTAATATCTCCATTAAATGCTCTTGGACTACTTTCAGTTGGTATTCCCAAAAAAAAAATGTTTATTGTATGGCTTCTTAAAATGATATCATATTAAACAAAATCAAAATTGTGTGCATAAATCGCTTGGAACTAATAGGGGTACATTATCTTTCAATATTTAGTGGAGTGGTAAGGATAAGAATATCACATATATAGATCGAAACTTTGGTAAATGATGTGTTGGTAAAGTTATCAGTATGCCATGGCCCATATGTAAACGTATCCCTGTAGTTTATGCAAATATTATAGAAGTAGGAGAGCTAATAAATATACCAGGTTATAACAAGTTAATAACATTGATTGAGTATCCATATTATTTTGAAAATAAAATAAATTACACAAATTGAAGGACCATACAATCGTATCAATGTATATGCAACATGAATTACATCTTTTGTGCAATATGAGTTGAATGATATAGCACAAACTGTTAATACCCAAAATATTAAAGTTCAACCAAAAAGAGGGAAAAGGAAAACAACATGATATCAAAATGAAAAATGGTAGGAGACAAGTATGAAGCACAAAAATATGATGAACGACAATGACAACTAAGCGTAGAAAGTATTCAAACACACAAGAGAATAAGAATTTAACATGCACAATATCTAGATTCAATAAAAATAGTAAGAATCATACCTGCTATAGAATCAAAAACTTTAGGAATATTCCTTATCCAGGACCTTGATTCTCCACAATGAAGTTTATGCAAAGCAACTTTTAACAGGGCTACTGCAGAGAGGAGAGTGTCCGTTGGGTTGTTCTCTCCAGAAGATATATACAAACAAAGAGAATTTAGAATGTTTTCTATACGTGGGCCAATAATTTCCTCGCTTGAAGTCTCGAAAAATGCCTCAAGATTTTTTAAAACATGCCTTGTAAGTACAGAAAAATGGGGACAAAAGAGCTTAAGTATTTCCGCCAGAACTTTCGAACTGGTTTTGACAGAGAGATGAGGAACAGAAAGCTTAAGCAAATTAAGCATGTGGAGAACATCTAGATGTTTGGATGGTGTTTCATCTTTAGACACGTCCACAATCTTTAACACACTTAGTGTAAGTGCCATGGGCATATAACTTTTGAACAATGAAAGCACCAACTTGCTTGATTCCTTGATAGCAGAGGATGATCGAAGAGACTTGAAAACCTTCTTAAGGCAATCTTGAGCACTCCTCCTTACCTGAACCAAGAAGCAATACAATTGAAATATTCAGTTAAGCTACAAATCACACACCTTTATTAATTAATCGCTCCATTTCTTAATGATCACTTAAGTGTACAATGTACATACCTTGGGTCGCTTATCAACAGACAACTTAAGCACAATTTCGAAGCCTTCCTTGACGGATCCCCAATCCTCCAAATCACAAAAACCCACAATCAAAACACCCAGACACTTGACCACGCCGCTGACACCCGCCGCTCCTAGCCCTTGTCTCTCCACTACGGCCATCAACACGGCAACGGCCTCACTCGCCTTATCAGCCTTAATCCCCTTCTCCGGAATCAAAGGCACTACAATTGAAATAAACGACAAGAGCGCGGCAATTGCCATGGAATCTAGAGAGTCGCAGTTTGAGAGATTACTGATAGCGGCGGCGAAGTAAGCGGAGGGACTGAGGGGAAGGGACTCTGCGGACAGGATGGAACGGATGGCGGCGGCGGTGGCGAGAAGGTGGATATGTTGCGGAGCTTTGGAAGCGGAGTAGCGGGAGAACAGCTGCTGGCAAATGTCGGAGTCATCCTTGAGTTGAATTTGATGTTCTTCTGTTTCAAGTTTGGGCTTCATTGGGACGTTATTTGCAGAATTCCAGGGTTTAAGGAAGTTTGACAAAGAGCAGTAGGGTTTAAGACAGGGGGAGGTGCTTCGCCCAGATTTTATTTTCTAAACTCAACCCTACGATTAGGCCAAATATTGCACCAGTCAATTAACGACACATCATCACTAAAATAAATTGTACAGCTGTTTTGACTCTGTAAAGAAAACATGCAATATACGCAATCGGTTTTGCATGAGTTATCACGTGATTTTTTTTCCTCTAGTCAAGATTCTCGAATTTTAGTTTGAGAACTATTTTAAATTTTTTGTTTCACTGTTTTTTAGTGTCATACGTAATATGCTCTAAATGTCATATTTAAAATTAAAAAAAAAATGTATTGTGTTTGGAAAAAATATGTTTTTTAAAATATTTATATTTTTAATTTTTTTAAATTTTAAAAATTATTTTAAAATGGAAATGTATAAATAATTATATTTTTTCTAAAAAATATATTTGATAAAAATAATTTATAAAATATTAAAAAAATCAATCAATTAAATCAAAAAAATTTAAACATTTCATAACACCATAAATACGATTTTAAAAATTTATAATTCATAATCTCTAATAACAGAGATTTGTACGACAAGCATAAAAAATATTAAATACATTACAAATCAGTATAAATGTATATTTAAAAATTAAGATATAGTAAGGCAAAATCTTATGGCTTCTTGATATTTAATTAAACACACTAATTAATTATTTGATTTTTGGAAATACAATATAATATTTTTTAAGTTTGGCTACATTAATTAAAAAGATTATGAAATAATCTATCAATCAACTAAATTTTTTATGAATATATTCAAAATTAACTTTAAAATACCAAAAAATAACCTTAACTATTGAAAAGCATAATAAATAGGTTTTTGCTACAATGCATTGATACACCTGAACTTTTACCTATTATTATAGATAATTTGTATAATGACTGACGGCTGGAATTTACAATTAATTTATTTTGTTTCATCCTAATAACTTACAATTAATCTACTCTGTTTTTTTTTCATCAAAAAAAAAAAAAAATATATATATATATATATATATATTCTGTTTTATCCTAATAATTTATGTTAACTTTACAACTAATTTACTTTGTTTCATCGTGATAATTAATTGAGTCATACTTTGTGCACTTCATATAAATTACACCATAAAATTTTCATTAATTGACCTCTAATTTATTTTTTTTATTATAGTTAATAAAATAATTTTATTTTCCTCAATTCAGTTACCAAATTAAATAATTCACATCAGTTATACACCCCTTTAATTAATTTTTTTAATTAAATACTTTATTTGTTGACTATATTGTTTTCTCTAATTATAGTCCCGATTTCCAATTTGAAATATTTATTTTTAAATCAAAGTTTCTATTTTTTTATTTCTATTTTTTCTCATTTCCAAATTTAGACTCTAGTTATCTAGTGATTGTAGTCGCGAAACGTTAATCAATCAGAATCCAAAATTAGAAAAAATAGTATAGTTTTACCTTTGTAAAAAATAAATGATTTTGATGAGAAGATATTTCATAGCAAATGTGTAACAAATGCCCCTGTGCAGCGTTGCATGAGGATGGATGTAAATGTAATTTTTCACAATGTAATAATAATAATTTTTTTTATTGGATTAACTTTGTAATAAATTAATTAGAAATGGGTTACGATCCTAATTAATCATAAAAGATGGTAATCTTAGAAG
>CATIWF010172420.1:0-55310 GCA_949630135.1 Balakata baccata
ATAACTTTTCTCTTCTTCTCAATTGCTGCTGCAATATTTGTTTGACTATGAATATTACATTGATTTGTTTAGTATTCATGTTAGGCTAAATTCTTTTCGGGAGCTTGGTTAGCAATCTCAACTTTGTAATAAACTCCCATTATTTTGTTGGATGAATTTATTATTTCCATTTCAATTTATTTGCACTTAATTAATTTTATAGTTTAATGATTGATTGGCCAACAATGATTGAATTACGAATGAATATGTTAGGATTTGATTATTAGACACATCAGCTTTAATCTAACCTAAAAATTGGATTGAACATTAGTTAATTCATTGGTCTGATTAGCTAATGCATAAGGTGATCGTCATGAAATATTAATTCTATGAATTTAATACTTGGGAGGGAATGTGAAATTGGGTGAGAAAAACCGGATACCCATTTTATCTATTGATTTTATTCTTTAATTACTTTTCAATTTAATTCATTGTTTAATTAATTTAGTTTTTAATCAAAATCAAATCAAACGGATTAGAGTGTTTATGTTGCATTTCGTGTTAATTGGTAATTAAAATAATTATGAGTCTAAACTAGTAATTCCTTGTGAGATCGACTCCGGGAGGATACTTGCCATTCTACAATTGGCTCGTGCACTTGCGTGTTAAACTTTGAGTTGACATCATTTTGTTCTTTGAATTTGGGGTTAAAATTTTTAAGAAACATTTCAGCACATAAAGGCTTTGTGTATTGGGAAGAACATGTACAAGATTTATTCCATCCCACATGCAATATTTATTGAGAGACAAGATACAATAATATATACACAAGGCAATTTTAGTTTCAAGAGAAAATAGACTACTTGCTTATTTGCAATTTTAACATGTGCGGATTACTTAAATATGAGAAACATGTTCTGCCAAGATGAATCCCTTCATGGAGCAATCAGGAGAAACAAGAGCCAAATCATTGAACTCTATTGTCATTCAGTAACTCTGATGCAAGAGAAGCTCTTTAAGATGGGATTGGCCCAAAATCTAAATGGGACTGCTTCATTTTAGTACATTTATTCTTTGTTTTGTCATAAAGAATGGTATAATTTGAGCTGCTAACATTCCTGAAGTAGCAGAGTTCACTACTATCATATTTGTATACCTGCTGTGTACTTCCCACTCCTCTGATCAACTTGTCCTTTATAACCATTATACCCTGCCCATTCTGCAGATTTTTCAAAGAGTTGGTCTCAGTTCCACCAGCTTTTGTTGATTTCTTCTCATTAAATCCCAGTGTAATGTTTGTTTTGTGCAAGGAACTACCATTGCCTTGTTCAGATAAGTCATAGTACATGTCGAAGCTAAAGTTCTTGAACGATTTGAATGAATGAACAGTGGAGGTGAGGTTTCTGAAAAAAACAGAATCACCAAAACCAATTTTCTGATTCACAATCTGCAAATTCCCATTCTTCCTTAGCTTCATTGAGTTGCTGTAACTAAAGTGTTGATGAAACTGAGTAGTGATCTTCCCTAGTGAAGACTTCACCCATCCTGTCGAGGAAATAGACCTTTGTGCATTTGTCAAGAATTTTCCATTTAAATCCTTGAATTTTGACACCAAAGACAAGGAAAGAGGCTCACTCTTTTGATTCAAAATCTTCCCTTTAGTTCTTTTGCTCTTATGGTCCAACCAGAGATGCAAGTTTGCATTTATATACCAAACATTCAAAGCATTTGTGACACTAAAACCCAATTCGTGGGTTCTTCCATCCAATAGATTCCCTAAAAAAGGAGTAATTTCAATATCATAAGAAGGGAGACTGAACGAACCAATACCTGTAATTGGTCTCCAGAAAAAAAGATTAATCCCACCGGTATAAATCACAGTAAAAGGCCAAACTGCACCAATAACATCTCCATCAAGCCTAACAATTGCTTCCCTAAAAGGACCATTTCCAGGAGTATCAGTGAGATTATTGGCAACAATATAGTCATTGGGATAATTTCCATACCAAAATTCATCACTCTCGTGAAAAGAAACATAAACCTCCAATACAGCCCTATACACATTTTGAGGAATTTCAAATTTTTTCAGCTGGGTTTCGGTATTATTTTCAATTTCAAACCACAACCCATCATTCAGTGGCAAATTTCTCGAAATGGGTAAGATCAAATCAGCCTTGGAAACATCTGGAGCTTTCAAATTATTCAAACCATTAACGTTATAACCGGATTTCTCTTCACCAGGATAAAAATAAAAACTAATATTGACATGATAGATCCCAGTATATGTACTATCAACTATATTACCAAGATAAACAGCAAGTTTTTGAGTCTCATTCTTAACAAGCAATGAATAATACCTCGTGATATCCTTCTGCACTGACCAGAAAATGCCGATGGCCCTGGGCTCCGCTGTGCAGCTTCTGAGAAGCTCAACACCTCCTAGCCAAACCCCAAAAATGCGATCAAATTGCCGACCTTTACAAGTTGCATTCCATTCAAGGACAATCTTGGAGAAATGGTGAAATGGGCAATGAGAGGGAGGGGTATAATTGGCAAGAACAGGAGGTTTACCATAGGTATAGCCAAAATCATGTTGAAGAAGAGTGTGTATGCAAGGCTTAGACTTGGGGACATTGATGGGTTTTGTTACCTCAAAGTAAACAGTTGGTGATGTATCATTGATGTATTGAGAAAGTTGATTTGATTTCAGAAGAGTTTTGGCTCTGTTAATGTTGGCTATGGCGGGAAAAGGATGGAGGAGGAAGAAAATGAAAGATAGACAAAAAGAAAGCAGAGAGGTCGCCATGGCTAAGAATGTTGTGGAGTTGGCTTCTGTTTTTTTAAAAAAAATAATCCAATTAACTTTTTCGTATTATTTTTTAACTAATTTATTCCCTCTAATTAAAATTTGTTAACTGTTACTGGTTTTGTGTTATTCAATTAAGGCTTTTAATCATTTTGAATTACATATTAAAAATTTTTATAGATCCATACTAAATTAGTCTACATTTAATGTGCCAACGGAACAAATATAATAGTTAAAGAAGTCAATTGAATAAAATTAATGAATTAAACAGTCAATTTAATAATTTTTCCATTTAAGGTATTTAATTATATAAAAAGTTTATAAATTTAAGAAATTAAAATTCGTAAATTTTTACCAATACGAGATGATTTTATTGGTAATTTTACTTATAAAAGTGAATAATATTTAAATTTTGAGTTTTATCGCGAGAGTCTATCAAATATTGAATGGAGTTGAATACTATAATAGTGAGCAAAAGAAATGACTACCCTTATTTAGCACACGACCCAATATATAAACCTCTTAGTGAAAAAAAAAATCATTTTCATATATAAATAAAAACTTTCTCAAATTTTGTATATGGAGAAAAGAAAAATGACAGAAAGAGAATTCAAAGATAAAAACCATAAAGGTGTTAACCACACAAAATTAGAGAAATAGGAGTTACTTTCTTTGGTAAAACTTGCTGGCATCGAATAAGAAATGTTTACTTGCCTTTTTTGGACCTAATTTTTGTTAGAAATATACTTAGCATTTTTGGTTAAATAGTTTGAACCCGTAGGTTTTTGTGCTGTTTGAACTAAGAATGATAACGTGTACAGATTTTACGGATATCTATGTATATTCGAATTCGTTTAAACCCTCAAAAATAATTTTATTAGAGTTTTGGAACGAGTATGAGTATAGGTCTTCAGGTATCCGCTACCTCATTATATATATGAGATTTATTTTATTGTAATTTACTGAATGATATGATATAATTAATTATTTTTTGTGTGTTGTTGAATTTTAAATGTAATGAGAGTTGAAAATTTGAAATACAATTTTTCTATCATAACGTAAAATATTTAAATTTTATTGTTTTAATGTTATTTGTATACAATTTGATAAATTATTTTAATTTAAATGTATTGAATTATATTTTATATTTTATTTGATTTTATAGTAATTTATGATATATTGTTTGTATATTTTTATTAATTTTTAATTATTTATTTAATTTGAATTTTATTTTATTTTAAAATTTTTTAATGATAAACTGATTTAGATATTAATCTGGTAATACTAATCAGATTTGTGACGAGTACGAGTTAATATATATATATATATATATATATATATATAATCAGGTTTAGATTCGGATATAGCGTTTTTTACGGGTGCCCTACTTGTTGCCATCTATAGTTTGAACAAACTTGGGATAAAAACGACGAGTAAATATAGTGTTAGGTTCAAGTTCAATTTCATTAAAAAAAACTTTAAGTATTAAGAAAGTGGTAGAATATTTTTAATCCAGTATAAGGTGAAAAGTATAAAGAACACAACAATTTATCTAAGGTTTATATCTTATACTGTATCTTTAAAATAAATTCGTCCCCTACTACTAATATTTAGGTTCATTGGCGTTTATCTAATAGGATATAACATATATTAAGTAAAGATTAATCACCACAAATTTCACTTACAGTGAACTGAACTTATTTATACAATATGAAAATGATCATCTATTTATACTATAGAGGAGGAGTGAAGAGATAAATGTGATTAATTTCTTCATTATGGTTGTCCATAAAGTTTTTGTAACATCCACTTTTATACCATAATTGTGAATAAATCTCCATTAATGTTACAAATTAAGTTTTTCTAATATCCACATTATGACCAATAATAATTATATTAATTTCTATAACCTTTGTACAGAAGAAGCTCTAAAGACAATTCTGGAAAAATACCTATTGTGCATGTGAAACAGTATCACAAGTGCAACAACCCATGCACCCTCATGTTACTCTTTTTCTTCTTAGAAATGAGCTTACTTCGAACTTCAATTTTTATTCACATATTCATCATTTTGAGTATATAAATATTACAATTCATAGTCCTCACATATATAAGACTCACACTAATTTCCCTTTCAAAATAGTCCATTAATTATATTTTTCCAACAATCCCACACATGAATAAAATTAGACGAAAAGTAAGATGAATGAAGCATTACTATCTGATAGAGCTTGGCGATTGAAATCTACATAGAATAGGTAGGAGTTATCCTTTGAACTTTTTCTCATGAAAATATATTTAATTTACCTGCTGTCCAATTGACATAATGTCATTGAACTGTTCAGCAACTTGAGTAAATATGATATATTTCACACAAAAATCTCTCTTGATACAATTCAATTCTATTGTTATATTCATTTTGACCCTAAACACTTGCTTAGTTTTACAAGAGTTTTAGAAAATTGAATTCAACACATTCTCTTTTAAAGTGGCTCACTCTCACATAGGTGATATTTTTCTCATAAGTATTATTAAAAGAATAGCTTAATCTCACTTCAAAATATCACAGGTTTATCCTCTATAGTGATATCACCATGTCTTTACAATTAGGTTGTTCCTTTGAACCTAGATTTTGAGATCTCCTGTCAACTAAGTTGGATGTTTTTTTATATCGATGTATTATTATCTTAAGGTTTAAGTCTCACTTCTCTTGACGTTATATCAATTTGCTTTCTATTTAACCATTTGGTTAGTGGATCCCAATAGCGGATGCAAGAAGTTTGTGGGATCATGGGACCCCATAAATTTTTTATAAACTATATAATAGGTATGATATTTTTAAATACGGATCCATTAAAAAATAAAGTTGACCTAATAAAATTTAGAGAACTCAACTTTTTTCTAATTATTTATAAAAAAAAACTGATGAAAAAATGAGTATCATTATTTGAATGATTATTTAGTGACATATATTGAAAAAATATATATTTGATAGCGTTAATAAATATGCAACTATATATTATTTTCAAAATATAAAAATTCGTAGAGAAATGTAATAAAATATATCTTTTTTATTGTTTTATTATTGCATGTGCATTTTTAGAATTAAAATTTATATTATGTATGTGAATTACACAGTTCAAAAATTTTAGATCTACTATTGGTAGATCCACAATGTTATCCATTGATTTTACATAATTAACAGCAATAACTCTCAGTTGAGAGTAGTTGCCTAATGATATTATGTTTATGACGAATATTTCTAGACTTGCCATTATATATATTACTTTGTACCCTTCAATTGCAAATTGACCATACTATTGTATGCAAATTGGTGGCATTAGACTTTCCTATTTTGGAATATCTTCTAAAAAAATGTAGTCATTTCACTTCCTTAGCGCATTTATCCAAAACAATAAACTCATATTACATTGTGGATATAATTATAATTGTTTGTTTACAAGATTTTCAAGCCACAGTTGCACTTGCCTTAGAATTCCTTTTTTAAAACTCCACATTTGGGTCCCATGTTGGATTCATTAGTTCTCTTTTTCCTTGAACTTTGTTCATATTCAACAACGTTTGCCTTTGTCTCAAAAGGATTGAACCCCTTTTTTCAAAGCTTATGGTGTCTTCTTCAATCCGAAGTCTAACAATTAGCTCTTCAACATTCATTTCCTTTTGCATATGCTTAAAATAATTTTTGAAATCCTTCTAGTTATGGGGTAATTTTTCAATTATGGCAATCATTTGGAAGGTTTTACTCATGATCATCCCTTCAGCATGAATATCATAAATAATGACTTAAAGCTTTTGCATTTGACTCAACACAGTTTTAGAATCTATCATTCTATAGTTAAGGAAGCATCGCACTATAAATTTCTTGACACCGACATCCTCAAATTTATATTTCTGGTCCAAAAATTCTCATAGTTGTTTAATAGTCTTAATTCTACTATACATATTGTGTAGCGAATCATGCAACCTATTTATGATATAATTCTTGCGCACAAGAAGTTAGAATGACGTCAACTGTCATAGGTCATCCTCAATTCAACATCTTGCTCATCCTCCTTCAGAGTAGGAGTGTCCTTAGTTAAGAATCATATTAGGTTCAAGGTAGTCAAATAAAACAACATCTTCTCCTGCCATCTCTTGAAATTCAAGCTATTAAATTTTTTCGGCTTCTCTCCATGATTCACAGGTACTGTCACAGGCACAACAAGAGAGACAACCCAAACAGTAAAAGTCGATGGCCCGTAGGTACCATCCTAAACATTGGTAGCAACTACCATGTTCTCCACCTCTAGAAAGAGCAAACAAAAAAATATTAACATAAGGAATAATCAAAATAATCCAACTATAATATGGTAGCTGATCAATAACCACACATGATATGGTTGCTGATTAGCTACCAAATTATATGTGTGGTCATTATTAGCGACCATAAATTTGTGCAGCTGGAGTATCCTAACTGGCCAATCAAGCGTGCATTTCTCTTTATGTGCGATTGGTTTGATCCTATACTTGATATGGGTATAAAAGTTCACGAGCAATACAATATTTTTGAGGTAAATTATAGAAGATGATACAACAAGTATGAATCCTTTGTCCTAGCAACCCAAGCAGCTCAAGTATATTATTGTTCGTATCCAAGCTTGCAAAGAGACAATACTGATTGGTGGGTCGCACCAAAAATCAAATTGAAAGGAGTGGTTGAGATGCTAGAGAATTCTTCAAATATTACAAATATGCATGAACCTCCTTTGTTTCAGGAGGAGTCAATAAACATTCACGCTGTTGAAGTTATAAAAGAGGATCAATGAAGGACATTGAATAATCCGATAGGTAATCCCGAAGATATTGCAAATGACGATGATAATGAAGAAACTGAAGTAGAAGATGAAGAAGCTAAAGAAGAAGACGAACCAGAATTACAAACATAAAGCCCATCTGCTTCTGAATAAATTGATTTTGATTATATGAATATAACTGATAATGAATAGAGGTAGTTGTAGCTGGGTAAGGACCTATCATATATTTTCTTTGTTACTGTTAATTGTGCTAAAATGTATAACTTTTTGAACATCATGCGACCTAACGATCTTGATAGAGGTGCCTCCACTAGAGGTGATAGAGTCAGAAGAGGATGAGGACAAGCCACTGAGAGAGGCACTCCGTCAACATTCATAATAGTTGGAGCCACCTCATCCTCATTGGAGCCTCCTTGTCATCAGGTATCCCAGCCACAGTAGCTGGAGCCACATCTATAAGGATACCTTTTATATTGCATTCTCCACAAGCAGGCCTCGACTCATATCCATATTCTAGCTATTCTGGGTCACATACACATTCATCTGATACTCCTGGATCAGACAGGGCTACAATTAGCAGTTCTCGTAGCATTGTAGCGAGTTAGACTTAATGGTGACAGGTGAGATATTTCACTATTATTTATTATACATTATGCATATTTTATTTAACTGTAATACTTATTTATTTACGTAAAAATGCAGGTTTGTTAAGTCAAATGAGGTAGCTTCTTGAATTTCAAGTATATTTCAGTTGCCATAGGTGGAAGTCTGTATCATAAGAGTTATATGATTTGTACTGGAGGAGTTCTAGGTAAAATACTTTTAAATTTTGATGTCTAATATTCTAAATGAGAAAAAAATAAAATAGTTTAATTTATTGCAATCATAATTAAAATATATATATATATATATATATGATTAAAATTTTGATTTGAATATTTGATATTCTAGCCAAACTATGAATATATCTTGATTTTGTATAGATTCATGGACAATTGTAAATGCAAAATAATTAGTACTCTTTTAATTGTTTGCGAGCTGTGAATATGTATTGAAAAAATTTGTAGGAAAAATTTTGGATTATAATTATTACAATGGAGACTCTGTATGATTTTTATAAAAAAACTAATATATATTTACTAACTTTGTCTAAATGTTTTTTGTTACAGAAATATTTTACCTGAGAGGATGCACTGACTGCTGTGGTAAAAGTATAATAGGAGAAACTGACCAGCAAGCAATATAGAGATATGCTCTAAAAATGGAGGAGAGTTGATGACCTATATTTATCTTAGAGGATATGTGGGACATTTGGCAGCAGAGGTGGATTAATCCAGAATTCTAGTCCCTGAGGGAGCACCAAGCTAGGAACTGTCATGTTAAGACTACTAGAACCCATTCATGCAGATCCATATCCATCGAGGAGCATGCATAAAGAATAATAATAAATTTTATTCTTTTTAATACTTAGAAAATAACACTTACATATATACTGAGGATGCCTTCGTAGCAAGATACGTCTTTTCAATGAGATGCATATGAGAAATGATGTAGATGGATCCTGATAGTATATGGACCAATGGGCTAGACAGATGGGTAAGTAATATATACTTGCATTTACATGTTATTTAATTATTATCATGCTTATCTGATGATAAAATCTATTGCAGGAAGAGATTGATGCTATTTTCATCAGGAATCCCATGAGCAATATAGGAACATAGTTGAGCTGACTTAGGAGGAAGAGGATCGGATTTTTATGCAGGCTGCTCAGGAGTCTTCACATGGAAGGAACCTATACAACACATGCCATAATATGGGCGCTCCATCTCGCACTTCAACATCTGATGCTTCCACTTTGACAATCGAAACTGAGGCGACTCGCTAGCGTATCAAATATCTTAAGAAGATAAATTATGTGCTGGAGGAGTCATATTATGCTTTTCAACAAGAATTCCAAGCTACTCAACAAGAGTGGGAGGAGATAATACACTAAGTGCTAGAATATGTTGACCAACTTGTTGTTCAAAGCGATGCATCTAGCAGCCATCATCCGCACCCCAAGCATCATTAGCTACCACCATATTGATTTGTATTTTTATTTTATTTTAAAAATATTGCTTCAAATATTGACATATTAAATTTTTAAATATTATTAATATTTATTGTATTTAGTAATAATTTATGTTATATTTATATATAATTTAAATAATAAATTATTAATATAATATATTAAAATTTATATAGTATATTATTAAATAAATATTAATACAAATTAATTTTAAAAGATATATAATAATATTAAAAATTAAATTAAAAATAAATATTATATATATATATAACTACAACTAGTATAAAATTTTTTATTTAAATATAAAATACATTCAACGACCATACTAAATGGTCGCTTAATTGACTTATTAGCGACCATATATATGGTCGCTAATTGGTCTTTTTAGGCTTCTATTTTGTGTTATTAGTGACTATAAGAGACCATTTAGCGACCATATAATAGCAACAACTTGAAAAATTAAGATCGCAAAATGAAATTGCATGCAACCAACAATTCTGCTATCACAAAATATGGTAAGCTATTTTTTATTTTTATTTTTTTGTAGTGGAGTAAATTTTATAAGGCTTAATAATGTGTAACTAATACAATTTAATCAAAATAATAAGAAAATATTCCAAAATTTACGGATGGTACAACCAGAAAAGTCTGCATACAAAGCCAAATGTGAAAAGATTACCTAAAATTTTATAAATTAATAATTTATTTTTCCGAATTCTCCTGTACAAAATTAAAATTTGGGTTTTTAATTTTAAAATATGGATTCTAATATGCAAATGGTAGATTCTAGAGCAATACTTTACAAAAGTTAAATATTCTTCCACGTGTGCCTCTGCATGTCTACCCAACACTAACTTTTCTTTTTTCCACGTATCCCTCTCATTTTCTTCTCATCTATCTTCTTTTTTTAATTATTCTTAACCTTTTGTTCTCCATTTTTCATTTTACTCAAATGGCTTACCGTTCTACTACCAATGCCTACGCCAATAACACCTCTACATTCTCGCATAAACTCCAATTTCATGCCCCTAACTCTATCCAACTGCATAGAATTTTGATTCTTGTCATCTCCGGTTCCATTCTTCTTTTTATTACTGGTATCACTCTCACTGTTGCAACATTTTTTTTCACTCCATTAATTATTCTTTCTTGCCCATATCCGGTAAGCTTGTATTATTCTTCGTAACTGGATTCTTATCGGTTTGTGGATTCTCATTTAGTGAGGTACAGTTTTCCACAACTGTTTGATATAAAAATTCAATGGGATGGCGTCATTTCTGTATTTGGGTTGGGACTGCTGAGAAATATAAAATCGGCACCGTGTTATACTGGGCATGTTGACAATTGTGAGGCAAAGAATTCCAGATCCATTTGAGATGAAAAATCAAGAACGAAGAAGAAAAGGGAGAGAGGAAGAAGACAGGAGAAGCCGTTGAATCTTGAAAATTGCCGTGCTCCAAGACAGGCGGGGAAATGGGTTCTGCAGTCACACGGTGTCGTTTCATTGAGAGAGAAAAAAAATAAGTCGGGGTAAGGAAAACGGTGACGTTTTGTAGCGGAGCTGTCTTATGACTTATGAGTTGGGGCGGCAAGGTAATTGTGGGTAAAATAAGACTGTCATTAAGGGCATAAAGGTAAAATAAGTGGGTACTGTTTTATGAACAGTAAAGCAGGATGGATTTTATACATATGTAATAGATTTGCCGCTTGAAAGTGTATATCACATCATTATATGATAACTGTTTTTTTAATAAATAAAGTATAATAAAAATAAAATATAAAAAATAATTTAAATTAAAAATTGATCAGAAAGATAAAATAGTAAAAATAAATAATTATGAAAAATTGGACATGTTTTTGACAATAATTTAGATAAAAAAATCCAACTATGTGATAGAAATTATAGGTTAAAAATATTATTGATACAAAAACTTATCATTTAGTTATAAAATGATATTAAAACTTTAATTTGTTATAATTTAATATCAAAATTTTTATAAATATTGCAATTTGATACTCAAGTTTAAATTTCAGTCAAACAAAATATGACATATCAGCTAGTCAACATGTCAGGTCAATTTTTTTTACTAGAATTTTGATTTGAATACTAAATTATAACATTTATGAAATTTTTGGTATCAAAGTGTAACAAATCAAAATTTTGGTATCATTTTATAATTAAGCAATAAATTTTAGTATCATTTGCACAATTATCCCTAGAAATTATATATTAATAATAAGACGATTTTATTCTCTAATATAAATAGGCTTACTATAATTATTGACTACAATTACATTAATGGTTTACTATAAGAAAATATTTCATTCAAAGTGAAAAAAGCTTACAAAAATATGAATTTCTAAACAATTATTAAAGTAACACCATATAACAAAAAAAGGTTCTTTTAAATCTTTTAATTATGAAATAAATAAAAACACAAATTATTGAATTCATGCTAATATCAGTATATATCATATCAAAAAAGCTTAAATTATTTCAATACAATTATAAAATCATATTGAAATATTTGGCAATAAGTACTTTATATGAAACACAATTTCAAACTTGGGTGATAAGATTTAAATTAAATTAAGTTGAATATTGCAATGTGAAAAGACAGAGTTAAATGCAAAAAATTCACAGCATTAACTAAATACATTTTAAAGGTCATATTATCTATGTGTTATTGTTATTTGATTCGTTGAATTACTTTTATTTTATCTTCAAAATTTCAATTTATTTTTGAACTAATACGTTAGTTTATCCTACATTGTTCAGTTATAATTATAGCTTAGATAATTAATCTCCTTTTTTTTAAATAATTTTTAGAAAGAGATAGGTTGAGAATCTATTAATCTAATGAACTTTTCTGCTATTAATCTAATAAGATACTGTGGTTTGAATTTGGATTCTTTTTCTTCAGCAAGTAAAAAATTATAAATGTAAGCTACTTTATCAATTTTTTAATTATAAAATCGATAAATTTTTAAGTAAAACTAGTTTATTATATATTAATTTAATTAAATAATAAGACATATTTAATTATTTTATTTTTATTAATTAATATAAATATAGAGATTACCTAAAATGAATTTATTTAAAAATTTATCCATATCCATTTTGGTTATGTGGGCAGCAATGTTATTATAGTTTTCATCCACACCAAATTATGTCAGCTTTGTGATTTACTCCGAACTTGAAGTATCAAATAGTGTTCTTGCAATAAAATTCAAAACAAAAGCAATTTCCCAACAAACATTCTTAGTCATGGAAGTACCTGTTCTTCCTTTCTCTCTATCCTTCATCTTCTTCCTCCTCTGCCCTGTACCCGCCATAGCCAATATTCACAGAGCCAAAACACTTCTGACATCAAATCTCCTTTCTCAACCCTTCAATGATACCTCACCAACTGTTTACTTTGAGGTAACAAAACCCATCAATGTCCCCAAGTCTAAGCCTTGCATACACACTCTTCTTCAACATGATTTTGGCTATACCTATGGTAAACCTCCTGTTCTTGCCAATTATACCCCTCCCTTTCATTGCCCATTTCATCATTTCTCCAATATTGTCCTTGAATGGAATGCAACTTGTAAAGGTCGACAATTTGATCGCATTTTTGGGGTTTGGATAGGAGGTGTTGAGCTTCTCAGAAGCTGCACAGCGGAGCCCAGGGCCACCGGCATTTTCTGGTCAGTGCAGAAGGATATCACGAGGTATTATTCATTGCTTGTTAAGAATGAGACTCAGGAACTTGCTGTTTACCTTGGTAATCTAGTTGATAGTACATATACTGGCATCTATCATGTCAATATAAGTATTTATTTTTATCCTGGTGAAGAGAAATCGGGTTATAATGTTAATGGTTTCACTAATTTGAAAGCTTCAGATGTTTCTAAGGCTGACTTGATCTTACCTATTTCGAGAAATTTGCCATTGAATGATGGGTTGTGGTTTGAGATTGAGAATAACACCGAAATCCAGTTGAAAAAATTTGAAATCCCTCAAAATGTTTATAGGGCTGTGCTGGAGGTTTATGTTTCTTTTCATGAGAATGATGAATTTTGGTACGGAAATTATCCCAATGACTATATTGTTGCGAATAATCTAACTGATACTCCTGGAAATGGTCCTTTTAGGGAGGTTATTGTTAGCCTTGATGGAGATGTTGTTGGTGCAATTTGGCCTTTTACTGTGATTTACACGGGTGGCATTAATCCTCTCCTGTGGAGACCAATTACGGGCATCGGTTCGTTTAACCTCCCTTCTTATGATCTTGAAATTACTCCTTTTGTAGGAAATATTTTGGATGGAAGGACCCATGAATTGGGTTTTAGTGTCACCAATGCTTTGAATGTTTGGTATATAGATGCAAACTTGCATCTTTGGTTGGACCATAAGAGCAAAATAACCAAGGGGAAGCTTTTGAATAATAAGAGTATGCCTCTTGTTTTGTCTTTGGTATCAAATTTCAAGGGTTTAAATGGATCGTTCTTGACAAATGCACGAAGGTCTATTTCCTCAACTGGATGGGTGATGTCTTCCCTAGGGAAGATCACTACTCATTTCCAGCAAGACTTTAGTTACAGCAACTCCATGGAGATGGGTGAGAATGGGAATTTGCAGATTGTGAATCAGACAATTAGTTTTACTGACACAGTTTTTTTCAGAAAGCTCACCTCTTCTGTTCATTCATTCAAATCATTAAAAATATTTACTTTTGGCATGTACTCTGACATCTCTGATCAAGAAAGTGGGAATTCCTTGTATATAACAAACATCACACTAGGATTCAATGAGAAGAGATCAACAGAAGCTGGTGGATCTACGATCAAAACTCTAAAAAATCTGCAGAATGGGCAGGGTGTAATGGTTGTAAAGAACAACTTGGTGGTCAGTGGAGTGGGAAGTACACAGCAGGTATACAAATACGATGGTGGTGAATTCTGCTACTTCAGGAATGTTAGCAGCTCAAACTATACCATTCTTTATGACAAAATAAAGAATCGATGCAGTAAAAGGAAACAGTCTTATCAAGGCTTTGGGCTTAGTAGCTGGTGGTCAATTCCGTCTCGAAGATCTTCTCTTGCATCAGTGTTACTGAATGATAATAGAGTTTGATAATTTGGCTTCAGTTTTTCTTGAGTGCTTCATGAAGGGATTCATCTTATTAGAACTAGTTTTCCATATTCAAGTGATCTGTGAATCAAATAGAATTTGAAGTGTCTACTAGGTAGTCTATTTCTTTTAAGTTAACATTACTTTGTGCATATTCTTGTATATTTACTCCCAGTAATGTGCTCCCCAAATATATGGAGTACACTTTACACATGGTGGGGACAGGAAAGATTTTCATTATGGTATCATATTATTTCCAAAAGATTAAAAAAAAAATTATTCGAAGTTTCTGCCTAAATGTTGAACTTTATTGGTTTAACTCATGAGCCAGTGTTTCAATTATAATTTAATCAATTGTTATATCACTAACTACTTGTCCTGTTTCAAGGTAAAGGGAAGTTGGAAATACTGGTAAGTTCTAATTCTTGTCTTTTTTGGTGTTTTAAATCAATTTGTGACTTCAGTTTAACTGGCTAAGTCCAAAGCAGATTTGCCTTGTCAATTTCAATTACCATTTAGCATCTTTGTAGATGCAGCTGATATTAATTTGTAGATGTCAAGTGATTCAATCTCCTATTTTTTTTGTTGGCACCTTTGAAGGTTTTATTTCTAGAAATGGAAGAAAGTCGGCTACCTAATCACTGTTTCATCCATTTACCTGTGTTAGATGATAAATTGATAACTTTGAAAAATTCTTGACAAGGGTAATATGTGAAATTGGACACTTATCTTCATTTTTGAAGACAGGCAATTTATTTCTAGATATTGTGGTAGTTCCAGGTATGCTGGAAGCAGCTCACTTATCTTTACTGTTGTTCTGATTGCTTTTTTTCCTTTTTTGGTTAAACTCGAACTATATTCTCGGGATTTTATTTTATTTTTAAAATTTTTTTATTCTTTTGCAAGTTGATGTGCATCAGTCTCCTGACAAGTTGATCCTGGAAAGTCCAGGAAGTAATTTTCTTAAGGCGACTTATTCCTACTAGAAAAACTCTCCAGCTGATCATTTTTTTCCCTTTCTATCTTCTGTTTTATGGATTTTTCTCTGGATTCTTCTATCCTTTCTTTATAGTTTTCTGGTTATATCTGTTCCAGTTGCCAGGCATTGGTTATAAATGTAGTTTTTAGTCTGCTATTGCACTTATTATGTGGTGGAATCAATTTTGGAAATGGGTTTTAGTGATGCAGCTGTAGACATGTGGTATCAGGAAAGTGGCAGGTATAACTTTCAGTTCTGCTGATGCTTATCTCTTTTTTTTTTGGAATAATTTCAAGTTCTAACTACATATGCATGTTATACCAGACACGCCAATTTCTTAATATGTGCTGTTGTCATTTCTGATTATCAACCTTTACCAATTGACACTACTTATATCATGCCGCAAATGTAAGTCCGTGTGAACATGGAGTTTCACATTTGTGTTCTATTTTTATTTCTTTAATTTTGGGCTGTGTATAAAATAGGACCTCCGAAAGTAAAAGGTAAGTGTTCGATTATCAATGTTGAAGCAGTAATGGAGAATGTCACGATAATATCTTCTTAAACAATTGACCATCCATAGGACAACTTTAGAATAAACCCCTTGTTATTTGAAGGGAGCTCCAAGATGTTGTCTATTGTATGGAAATCATAGGGGTACTAACATTGGATTTTTTTTAGAATTCAGATACAGATTGGATAGGATCCAAGATTGATATTGGATATAGAATGGAATTTTTTTTCATTAGAGAGAATTTGGTGTTATCAAAAGTAAGAAGCAGAATGTATTATCATGATTTAGTGCAAAGTCAAAATATAGATCTATTGCACAATCTATACACGATATAGTACGGATGTATCACCTATTAAATGAAGTTAGTCTTAAGTCTTCATTACCAACAAAGCTATGGTATAATAATCCAACTGCTTTTCATATTGTGCCCCCAATCCTGTGTTTCTTGAACAAACTAACCATATTAAGATTGAATATCTTTTTATTTGCGAAAAGATTCAGCAAAAGTTGCTCTCTAGCCTCTACCATATATGTAAAAATGGAGATCAACAAGAAGATATCTTCATGAAAGCTCTAAATGGAGCTTGAGTTGATTACAATTGTAATGAGCTGGACATGATGAACATATATGCTCCAACTTAAGAGGGTGTGTTATAGAATAGGAAGTAAATATGTATATATTCTTATATGATTAACATGATTATAGGGACATCAATATGTTGTATCATGAGTGAAAAGTATATGAATTTTTCTTTCAAATTACAAGGTTAGAATTTTCCTAGAGCATGTAGGATTTAATTTACAATTGTCCATGTTGGCATGTTAAATTAGTTGATGATTATATTTGTGCTGAGTTAAGAGCATAGTTGTTAAAGACGCGCCCGAGGCTCAAGGCTCACTAAACTTCAGCCTCAGTGCCTTGAAAACCCAAAGGCGGGCGCTGTCATAAAGGCGCGCGCCTTGAGCCTAAGGCGAGGTGCACCTAGGCACGCCTTTGCGACATTAGTTAAATATTTATATTTTTTTTTGTTTTTAGTATCGGAAAATCTAAACCATTGATTATAAATTGTTATAAATTGAAAATAACTCTTAGTATGTCTTACTACACCTAATTATTTCCAAAACATACAATAAAAAAAAGGGTTAGTGCAAAGAAAACATATGTTTTAGCCTCCTTAGAGATAATTTCAACAACATAATTTAGACGCAAGACTAATTGTGTTTTGTTATAATAATTCATAATTGATAAGTGTTAAAACTTATTAAATACATTATTAGTAAGTTTAGGATTCTTGTATGTTTAGTAAACTTAGGAGCCTTGTGTTTAGGATATCAAACCTTAATTAAGTTTTCTTTTCTTTGTGTATGTGTTTTTATTTTGTTATTATGACTTGTGTGTTTTGAGTTTTAATATTTATAATATTATATCACCTTACTAGTAGTCTAATAATAAAATTTATAATTTTTTTTCAATTATTTTTTATTTTTGAGCCTCATGTCACTTAGGCGCGCGCCTAGGCTCCAGGACTCCTTAACGCCTTGCGCCTTTAATAACTATGGTTAAGAGTATTCCATTCTTAAGCCAACTAACCTCAATTCCTAGAAAATACTGAAGTCTGCCAAGGTTTTTAAGTTTGAAGTTCTCTTGTAAGTGACGAATTAATGAAGATGCTAGCTTAGAGTAGCTATTGAGATTGAGTAGATTGTCCACGTATATGAGACAATAGGTGACTGAATCTCCTTGCCTTAAATAATAAAGAGATGTGTCAGTTTTGGATGCCTCAAACCTATAAGAAAAAGGTGAATCTGTTAGACATTTGTGCCATATTTGAGGGGCTTGTTTCAGCCCATAGATGGATTTCCTTAAACGGTAGATATGATGAGGTTTTTCTTTGTCAACAAAGCCCATGGGTTGTTTCATGTAAACTGTTTCATCTAGTGTGCCATGTAGGAAAGCGTTTGAGACATCCAATTGGCGCATGGACCAACCGAACTGAACACCAAGAGAAATAAGAAGCTGAATTGTTGATGGCTTGACCACAGGATTGTAAGTTTCATTGTAGTCTACGCCTAGACATTGATGGTAGCCTTTTGCTATGAGGCGTGCTTTTTAATTGTCAAGAGTTCTATTGGGTTTTGTTGTGGTTCTGAAAATCCATTTGCAACCAACAAGATTTTGTTCAGGAGAGAAAGGGATTGGGGGGGTGGGGAAACTAATTCCCAGGCTCATGTGCAATTAAAGCATCATATTCTTCTTGTATTTCTTTCTGCCAATGTGCTAATTTAGATGCAGCGGTAAAACTGGTTGGATCATGAGTAATTGTCATGGCAAGTAGTGACCTTGGCTGTTGCAGTTTTAGACTCCCAATTTGTGATCTTGTCACCGTTTTATGAACTCGTTCTGGATGGGTCTGTTGTATAGAGACTTGAGCTGGACTTGTTGTAATAGTAGTGGAAGGTGAACAATTGGTGGTGTGGAAGATTGTTGAGATGGAGGTTGTGTATCTGTTGTTGCTAATGATGGTTCTTGAAAAGTAGGTGTGGCAGATTTGGTTGAGAGTGGTAGCAAGGATGATTGAGCAGGTTGTGCCGAGAGGTGCGACACATGAATTATGGTGGGGATGGTTGATTCAAGTACTTGCATCTTACTTGCAGATGGGAAAACCTATTCATCAAAAATAACATGGCTGAGATAAAAATTTTGTGAGTAGTTGGGTCAACATTTGTATCCCTTGTGCATTCGACTATATCCAAGAAAATATAGCATTTTGAACGGAAATCCAGTTTGGATTTGTTATATGGGTGAAGCCAAGGATAGCAGGCACTTCCAAATATCTTAAGGCATTGTTATCTAGTTCATGCTTGAAGAGATGTGAAAAGGGAGTGGAATATTGTAATTGAGGCATTGATAACCGCAGTGTTGTCAAAGGCGCAAGAGGCGAGGCGATGGCAGCCCCCAGCGCCTTTGGACAGGCCAAGCGAGGTGCTTTCACTCCGGCGCGCGCCTGATGTGCTTTGGTCAGGGCTGCTGCACTTCTGTTTGGCAGTGCTTTGTGTGCTTGATGGAAGTCTTCAACCCTAATCTTTTTCACATTTGGGACTGCCAACTGCCTTTTCTTTTTTTATATTTTTAAGGGCATTATAGTCAAAGTAAGACTCTAAGTCTCCTATGGTTATACTTTATATTATATTAGGACTCTTTTGGGGTGTTTTATATTCAAACAAAAGACTAAACAATCATTATGGCAGCGACAACAAACAAGTTGAGTTTAGGATTATATTTGAAATTTGTCATGTTTAGGATTTTATGTTGATATGTTTTTAATATATATATATAAACATTTTTCTTATAACTTTATACCTTATTTCTATTAGGCGCACGCTTTTGTTGCGCCTCAAGCAATAAAAGACTTTATTGCCTTGAGTGCGCCTTTGACTACCTTGGGTAACTAATTGATAACTAACAGAGATTAAGTTGTTAGTGGCATTGGAACATGTAAAATATCATGAAATAAAAAATTATGTGCACCACATGTGAAGGTGGATGAATCGGTATTTGCAATAGGAAGGGATTTGTAACGCCCACAATATAGGGCCTAGGTGTAATATGGACAATGACAGGCCTAGGTGTAACGCCCACAAATTGATCTAATTGGTTTGCAGAACAAAAAGTTTTTCAAGACAATGTCCCGCTCGGAACTAAAGTGTCACTGCCGGTAGAGGTATCCGGCTCGTGACATTAGGTTTTCCGATCGGGATTCGTCTCTTATTGCACGTTATAAATATGCATTTTTACGCCCTTTTTCATATTCATCAGAGCCCTAGCTGTGGCCTAGAAAACCCCTCTTTCACCCTCAATTGAATTGTGGTATGATATTGAAATGAGGATTAACATGATGATATACTAGAATATTCATGTTGCTATGCGATATCTTGGAAATGCTACTTTTGAGCATGTGATATTATTCATGCGAATAAAAGAAAAGATGTAAATGCCCTTACTCGTACTAGGATTGACTATAGGATATATGGCATGCCATTGAGGGTGGTTACGGTACCGTAGATTTATTTCATGCGTTTATTTTCAGGTAAAGTGGCTTTAGCTCCGAGAGCGTTGTTGACCCATTATGCTAGCAATTATTTAATTTCTAGTCAAGTTGGTTTTAGTTCCGAGAAAGCACTTGACTCAAATACAGATTTAGACAGACATAGTTAGGTAGGCAAAGTGGCTTCAGCTCTAAGAGCGTCCCTATTCATATCCCATATCCAGTAGTCTAGTATAGAGTAATTGAGTAAATTAATTAGATAAACGGAAAATAAGAAATTGTGTTATAGTGTTTATGAATACATAAATGACTTCTGTTTACCAAATATACTATTTGATTAGCATGTTAATATGGCTACGATTGATATGAATTTATAATGTGAAAGGTTGTGTTATATCACGTTTATATGATATGAATTACATGTTATGTATTATAGAATTTATATGATTATATGTATCACTAAGCTTAGATAGTTTACACACTGGTCTGGAGCCATAGGAAGAGTTGACACAGAGAAGCCGAGCCAGTCAAAGCATCCAGATTCAGAGTCAGCTCATATTTTATGCATCTTACTTTATTCATGCATTTTGAAATTTTGGACATTTGTTTAATATGGATTTTGGATTATGAACTTATGGATTCGGAATTTTGTAAGATTGTTCATGTTAGGAGCGTTTAGCCCTGATTTACATACTTTATGATTATGGTTTATTATGTAAGCACAGATACATGATATTTATTAAAATGGTTATATATTGTTATCGTTAAACAAATGTATCTTAATGTGAGATGTTTAACTGATAAATGTTTAAAAATGAATAATCGGACATGATATGACAGAAGGTATGTAGTAGCACTCACTTGTATAGTGATTTAGTGTGCTCTAAGGAGGGTGTTACAAGGCATGCCATCACCAACATTCACTTCTTCAGGTCTTTGATATTCTGAATGAAGGTTGAGATTTTCCAGATCTGAAGTACGATGGTGTCTTGCTTGAATCTAAGAGCCAAGGTTGAGAACTGTTGCTGGTGTGGGTGTGATTGGAAATGGGTAGAGGGTTGCGACTTCTTGGAGATGGGCAGTCAGTAGCAAGGTGGCCACTTTCATTACAGTTAAAGCAAATCACAGTTGAGATCTCATTTGAATCACCCATTCCAGTTGAGATATAAGAGGAAGGTCGAGAGGTAGCAGAGGCATTGTGAGAGTATCCACGGCCAGTAGAATTGTTATAAGTTTGTGACCTGCCATAGCAACCTCGTGATGGTGCGCGACTTCTGCCACTTTGTGATCTCATCGCAAATTGAGTTGTAGGAGTGATGGGTGTTGTTGTACCAGTTTGTTCCAGCAGCCCATCTGGATAGTTGTCGTTCTTCAATTATGAGTGTTGGAAAAATTGTGATTATGAGCCATTTTGAGAGGATAATTCAGGTGGGTCCCACAACTCGGTTTTGGGAGAAAGACCCGGATATATGTTCCTTGACATGAGGACTATGAATTAATGTATTCATATGCTCAAAATGGAGAATGTGTGAATAAAAATTGAAGCTCAAAGTAAGCTCCTTGGTAAGGAGATTAAAAGTGAAAAGTAAATGTGTGAGAGTTTGTCCCACATCACTAAAAATTGAAGTTGGACTTGTGTTTATATATAGAGATGCATTCTTACATGGGTATGAAAAGTAGAATGGAAAGCTCTATCTCTCGCCCTCAGGCTCAGGGGGGGTGCAAATCCATGGTCTGGGATAGGCCAATGCGTGGGTACGCGACTTGAGTACACGAATGTCGACCCAAAATCTCATGGTCCTGAACAAGCCCAATTTTTACGAATATTTTTTTATTTCTGGAAAATTTGGTAACACTCCCTTGTTGATCCACACTGCCAGCAGTCTATCACGCCCGTGTGGATTCTACACTCCCGTGTGGATCCACATGGTCAGGCCACTGACACACCCGTGTCGATCCACACGCCCGTGTCATTGTGCCTGCAGTGTGTGCAAGGCAAATCCATACTCTCGTGTGGATCCACACGTCGGTGTGGATTGTATTCCAGAATGGTCTTTTGAGTTTCTTGTCTTTTGGAATTTCAATTTCTGATGTTTCAAAGATTAATTTCACCATTATTTAAGAGTTACAAAGACATTATTGACAATTTTTAAAAGAAATTAATCACAATTAATCCTCCATCTAGTATAAATAAGTGTTTTTGGCTTGAATTTTAAGAGAGTTTTTGAGAGTTTACTTTGATTCTTCTTGAAAAGTCTCTTTCTTTCTTTTTCTTCTTCTTATCAAGTGATAGAGAGTGTGGCAAGTTCATAGTTCGCTGTAAGTAGGTGTTGTGTGTTCAATAACTACTTAAAATCTGTTGTATCCTAAGAAACAAACGCCGGTTATCCTAAACACCAGTGTAGGAGGCGAATTTGTTTTAAGGAAACTGTGTGAAATACAGGCCTCAGATAGTTTTCCATTTCTATTGTTTTTGAATATTGAATTAACAATTTTCTCCTATTGTTATTGTTCTCCTAACAATTAGCAGACCAAATAGGTCATTGAAGGAAATATCTTCGTGCCTAGCATCCAATGTGCGAGTGAAGGATCTGTATATTTGATTGAGACCCTCAAGGAAGGCTTCTGCAAGATCATCTTCAGAGATTTTATGATGAAGGGCTGCCAATTGATCCAAGATAGCTTTAGCTTTCTGTACGTAAACTGTGATACTGTCAGAATCTTGGCGAAGATTATGTAGGCGAGATTTTAATTCACAAATTTGTGGTTTGGAGCCCTTGGCATAGGCTTGTACTAAGCAAGAAGCTTCCGTGGCTGTTTCGACTCCAACAATTTGTTGAAGCGTTGTTTCGCTAACGGATGCAACAATTCAACTCAAGACAAGTTGATCTTGTTGTTCCCATTTGACGTTTGCTGGATTGATCTGATTATCATCTAAAGTTTTGGTTGGAGGACTGATCGATGTATCTATATGATGATACAGGCCACATCCTTTCAACATGGGAATAATCTGAGTTTTCCGAAGTAGGAAATTGTGTACTAAGTTTGGCATGTGGGGGGGGGGGCGCTCTGGATATAATTGCAGTGGTCATGATTTAATTGAATAAAAAATCAAGAGGAAAGGTTTTAGGCCTCTTAAGTACTCTAATGCCATGTTATGAGCAAAAGCTCTTAATTATATTCATCGAGTAAAGTACATATTTATTCAGAGAAGGTCGTGTGATTTTAGAATACAAGTAGAATTAAAACACTGGTGTAGAGAGGAAGGAGTTTCGTTCTCTGCTTCGTTCTTTGCAAATCCTTATAAAAAATGACAGGCAAACCCTATTTTTGAGTGTGCCTGGTAGCTAAAATTTGGATGTTCTCTGTGAGAAGATTAGTTCTTTTTTTAATGACGGCTCATGTAGAGAGAATTT
The DNA here is from genome assembly GCA_949630135.1 of Balakata baccata. Classification (NCBI taxonomy): domain Eukaryota; kingdom Viridiplantae; phylum Streptophyta; class Magnoliopsida; order Malpighiales; family Euphorbiaceae; genus Balakata; species Balakata baccata. The sequence goes on from CATIWF010172420.1 coordinate 23,745, forward strand.
TCTTACCGGTTGGCACATTATGTTTCTGTTTCAAGGCTTATAACATTTCTATTATGTTTGTTTTGGCTCATGGCATGGGGCAAGTTAAAAAGGGAGTTTTCCTTGCTTTGTTGGATTTTTAACCAGAAATTATACACCGAGGAAATTTGAGGGATCACATAACCACTCATGTGAAAATATGAAATATGCCATACGACTTCTTTGCAATTGCCAATGGGAGATGCTCTCGCCTCATTCATAGGCAATTTGCATAAGATAATCCAGATTTCTATTTGGGCAAGTGGGGTTTAAGAAAAGGGTGATCTGGACCATGGGAGTCCTACCTTTTAGCATCTCATTCATTCTTCAGCACTGTTAATAGTCATTTCATTTTTGTTGATTTTGCAGGATTTGAAAATACAGCGGAAGTATGTTAAGACTCTGCAGATGATTGGCCAAAAGCTCCACTATTTTTAATTTCAAAGCAGATGGTGGGACTTTCTGCCTTCTTTTTTTAGAAGTTCGTGTCCTGTATTTGTTATTTCATTAAAGGAGTGGATTCTGGAAACTTTTGGCTAAGCAATCATGTTTTTGGCTGGAGCTAGTGTTTCCTTAACATGGACAGGCTGTGAACATCGCACTGACATTACTTCTTTTCTCTTTACAGATCAAAAGTATTGTTGACTATTGGGGAATTTATAATTCCTCTCTTGTTGGTGCCGCCATCTCCATCAGCCTCATTATATATAAATTGGCCATATCATATACGGCCTACGCATCAAAAGTCTCTGTTGCCGTCACCACCACGACAAAAGACAAAGAAAGTGGTTACTTTGGGCTTTAATCATCAAAATTTTCCAACTTTTGCAGTTGGCAGTTGCTTTCCAGATATCTTTTCTTGATGCTTTTTCTGATAAGTTGTGAATTGTGATCCATATTTGAACCCCGGATCTTGTCAAGAGAATCGACATGAACAGCAATGCAAGACTTGACCGAAAGAGGGCATCATAGCAACACACTGTTTTCCGGTATCTCCAGAGGGCGTAGCAGCCACCATTATGTTCAGTTAATCTACCTTGGTATCATCTTTATGCATATTACTTGTGAAAAAACAGAAGGGAATTTAGCTTATTAAGTTACCAAGAAATTTATCAGAATTATTGGGCAGATATCCTCATTAAATTATGTATGCTTGGTCTCCTAAAATTTGAAAGTTGCCATCCTACTTGAGCTGTCTGGATAGCGACATAGTGGTAAATACAATTATTAGGATAAGTAGATAACAAATATCCATTAATATCTCTTGTTGTGCAGTCTTATTTTCTTCTGGAAAATTAAAGTCCAAGATTGAGGTGGAACAATAGCACATATTTTCTTTGAACAAGAGACATGCTTAAATTTGAGGGGAAAAAAATGCATGGATCTGGTGCTTATTTATACATAAGGACTTGCTTCAGCAATGGTGATGAATAGCCAATGGTGGCAGTCAATTATTTATGGTTAGAAAGAAATTGCTAAGTAGATTTATTCAATCAGGTCATTTGTGAACTAATTTAATTAAATAATAATATATATTTAATTATTTTATTTTTATTGGATTATCTAAATATGATAGACATATATGTCATTATCATATTGGACTAGGATACGGAATTTCTCTAGAAATTTCTCATTATTAGCATTTTATAACTAATTGTAAAGCTTTTGTTGACATAGGAATTGAAAATTATATTTTATTTGTCCCATAAAAAAATACGTACAAATTAAGAGAATTTAGTTGCTATGGTTAGAAATGTATATCTTTTTCTAGGACATGATTGAAAACCAAGAAATGATAATTCATATTTGCTAATAGCAAAATACTTTAATAGAATATTAATAGATTACTATTTTTTTTCAAAAAAGAAAGACAATAAATTATAATTTACTATAATAATGAGTTCAATTATTAAAAATTATATGCATTGCACGTGAATAATTAGGGGATAAATAAAATAATTGTAAAATAATTACTATATTTATTTTATATATGATTGTTAATAATAACAAATTCGTAATTGGGAAGACAGATAAAATAACTCTAAAATATCTAATATCTTTATTTTATATATAACTCTTTATAATAGATAAATTAGTAATTTTTATATGAATTATAATACGAATCTAATATCTAGTAATTATATAACACGGTTAATGAAAAACTAGTTTAATTAAAATTTAAAATTACAGCCAACCAAGAGGTTTTTTGGAAAATTTCGACAAAAAAAAAAAAGAGCTTTTGGAAAATAATGGGCATTCGTCAGCCTAACAACTTGACCAAATAAATAATTGAGAATTCAAACATCTGTCAGAAATAAACACTTTCACCTTCACGTGCGTAGATACATAACACTCATGCATGAGTACTTCTATCGTTTAATGTATAATACTATTATAATGAGTAATTCTAAAAAAAAATTATAAAAGTAACTCTACATATGCAATTAATGTCTTTTATATATATATATATATATATATATATATATATATATATATATATTATTTTTCTACAATTTTTGATATATTCTTTTATATAATTATTGGTAGTTATATATCATTTTATATGTATAATCATATAATTATTATGTTTTTTTATATATTTACTGTCAATTATTTATTATTTTAAATGTATAATCATAAAATTATTAACAATTATACATATAAAAATAACTTTAGTCAAGGGTGAATTCAAGAATCAATTTCAATGGGGCAAATTTTTATTTATGTAATAATTTCTAATAATAAAATATATATTTCTAAATGAGATTTTTTTAGAAAAGTTTGATCTATCAAATTTGATAGTAACGTTTTTATTTATAAGAGATTCTTCTACTATTACTTTTGTTTGATAAAAAATTTGTCCATATCTTATTCAAATTGATAAAAAATCTAATCAGTTATTATTGTCAACTATAATTTTAAATAGAGAAAAACTAATAAATACAATTCTAAAATATGCATTTATTAATAATTATTATTCATATAAACAGAATAACAACTTTGTGATTTTACGTTTAAATGGAACAATTAGTCAAAAAAGAAAAAATGAAAGTTTCTCGATTAATATTTGATAGAAATTTTTATCATTATTTTTTAATCATTTTCTTGTCATTAATTACAATTTCAAGACTATGAAATAATGATAAGTTTTTCCAATTATTTAATATATGAACATTTTCATTTGAATTTACATTTATAGCCTAAAGTCGAATAATGTTGAAAACAATACAAATTAATTCTAAATTCATGTATATATTAATCAAAACCACAACTAAAAAATAAAATTATTTTTAACCAACATCTAATTTTATTTTGTAGATTGTAGGATTAAAAATCAATTTTAAATTTACGTATTTGTTAATCAATACCGCCACTCGAAGAAATCAAAATAAAAATACTATGAAATTAAAAAAGACAAAAATAAAATATATAATAAACTAGAATAATATATATTTACTAACCTTTTTATCTTGTTTTTCTGGATAACTTTGAATTAATTGAATATTTGGATTGAAAGTTGAAAGCAAATACTGTAATTTTATTTTTGAAAAGAAGAATGTCGAAATATGGTTGCCATTTTGTCTTTAAAAAGAATAAGGGTTTTTTTTTTCATTAAGGAGAAAAGGAAAAAGTTTTATATTTGAATTAAATGAGTTGTTATAGTATCATAATTTGTTTGATACTGTGTTCTTTTTCTTGTTTATTAGATATACATATAACTTTTATTTTATTTTCTTTTATTTTACTAAAAATATATTAGTAAGTAAACTAATGATTATTGATTGGTCAAATTTAGTTTATTGAATAAAATATTTGATATATTAAATATATGGGGGCAAATACAAATTTTAAAGTGAGGGTAAGAAATATATTACATATGGTCTCTTCTAAATTTTGATTGGTCAACGAGGGCAATCCCTTAAGTGCATCCGCCCCTGTTGGTTGATATGGATGGTAATAAAGATTAATTAATTAATTTATTATTAATTAAAAATAGATTAATTAAAGACCATAAGTTATCTTTTTATATTTTTTTAAATAACTTGCCACAAAATGTATATAACTAAGTTTAATTTTTTTTAGTGGGGCAAAATAACAATTTTTTAAATAGATTAAAAGAGATAACAATAAATCTTAGAGGTATTAAAAGAGATATTTTGGGGCATATGGGGTAAGTGCCTCTATTACTTCTATAGTGCGTCGGCCTTTGTTACTAGTATTACTTAGCAATTATATATCATAAGTGATCCCACTAATAATTTTTTCTAGCTACGCTATTTGTAGTACGTATACTCAAATAGAAGTATATATATATGGTTTTTTTTACTACAATGTTTCAAGTTGTATTTAAATTTACAATCTCTATAGTTTTCACTAGCTCAATTAAAACTATATCATAAATATGTAGGCTTTGTGTAATGTATAGTGTTGGATGAGCTTTTATAGGAACTTTTATATATTACAAATTTTCCTTTTTTTTTTTTATAGATGATCTTCATTGTCGACTAATTATATCATTACAATTCAAATTAATCCAAATATAATTAAAATTGATGAGTTACGAGAGACACGTAAGTTAATTAAAACAGCTATAATTTTCCTAAAAATTACTAATGCTAATTAGTTATTTTCTTGTGTTTACAACTTCAATATATTAGGTAAAAATGAGACAAGTTTGTAATCAAAATGAACTTTTATAGTAAAAGAGCAATCAATGGAATATCAATTTAGTATTACATTGTCGATCAATCTCAAAATATGAATAAAAGGCCAAATGATAGGTTAATTGCACATATGATCATTATACTTTTAATAATTTATGCAAAAAAATTTTTTTATAAAAATAACTAAATTTTATTTTTTTTCCAATAAAATTTATTTATGGTAATTTTCTCATCGGATTGTTGATGATGTAACATCGGAATGCTGACATGTAATACCACATCACTATCCACGTAGATTTCACATCAATATATTCAAAAAATTATAGTGTCACATCATTGTTCACATCAGCAATCCGGAGAGCAAATTAATGAACATGATTTTTACGAGAAAAAAATAAAATTTAATAATTTTTATGAAAAAAAAATATTTTTATTCAAATTATCGAAAGTATAATTAACCTTCAAAATGAGTATATTAGCCCTTAAACTACATCTACAAAAAGTGAACCATACCTTAAAGTTTGATTGATTAGTATAATTAAACTTTTTGGTGAGTGTTTGGCTCATGTAATAGAATAATTATTCCATGTAAAATATTTGGTTCAAATTTTAAATAAAGAATACTAATTCTATGAAATTACTATTCCTTATTCTCTAATACACATTCCATGATAATTTAATTAGAATAGTTATTTCACATCTCGGAATAACATATTTTACCACTATCCCAGTTCTAACCACCGCTATTTCTACCACCACCACCATTTTCACCATCTGCCACCACTACCACCTATGCATCTATCATCATAACCACGACCACCACCATCTATCCATTACCATTAATCATCACCCAAACACCCACCCTCACTACTACTGCATATATATATTAATATAATATTATATTTAACAATAATTTTTGTATAGAAATAGTTAATCTAAACTCATGAAACAAAATATGAAATAACAATTATTTTATAAATAGTTATTCTATTCCTACCTATTTTATTTTTTAGGAATTAATATTTTATTCCATTCTATGAACCAAATATAGCCTTTAAGCTTTAAATTAGTACAATTAAGCAAATCACTTGTTGATGAATTGGTTTTGCTGGTTTTATCATGACCACAGCCGAATTCAATGTCAATAATATTGTGTATCAAAACATATAAAGTGAGTACCACAATATAATCCCAGCTCTTAACCTACCGCCCGAACCAATCCCTTAATTTTAATGGACTTCATAACCACCTATTGGCTTATGAAATCCTTCTTAAAAGCACATAAGAAAATCCAGCTTCAAATTTAGCCGGGTGCACATCACAGTCATTCAACCAAATACCTCTTCCAATCAGAACCTATCTTTTGTGTCCTAATCACATCCTAGTCCCAATCAAACTTAAGATTGTCGAGAACTAATTGTGCCAATATATGCGTGCTACAAATGTCCATTGGTAAGTATTAGTGGAAAGATTGTTGTGGTACCTACAATTTCTCTTGGGTTGTTTCTTACTCAAAACTGCCCTTGCCAAATTCAATGTTCTACTACAATGACTGGGGAGGTTGCAATGATGATCGTTGTTCCACCAAGGACTATGTTGTCTATTTGGGTTGTTTCCTAGGCAGCTAAGAATCAACAAATTGTGGCCTGCTCCTTAATTGGGAGTGAATACAAAAATCTCGCAAATGGCACAGCTGAAGTTCTTTGGTTTCAGTATTTGCCTAAGGAATTGGGCATTTCCTCTCCTAAATTGCCAATATTGTAACATTGGTGTCATTTATCTCTCCTCCTATCCAAACTTCCATGGCCGCACAAAGCACGTCGAACTTGATTTTTACTCGCAAGGGGGTTGCCAACGGCCAACTGCGAGTTAAAATTTATTGCTACCTAAGATCAACTTTGGTGACATTCACCAGGCCTTTGTTGACCAATCACTTCTTATTTCTATGCAACAAGCTTCTTAATATCCCACACTGAAGAAATTCTGAACCAATATAAGAACTTAAATCTGGTCAAGTGCTAGTTTCCAATCCGCATCAACAAGAAATAGGAGAGAAAGAAAGATTTATAAGCTTATATATTAACCACTAGTAATAACATGCGTTAATCATTTTCAGCCACATAGTTTGGCCATTTACAAATTATTACACAACAGTTGTGCATGAGCATTTACCTCACTTACCAATAGCATGAGGGGAGTATAAAGGATATAATCTTAATGTTGATTTTGTATCTATACTTATCAAAATTCACTTCTTTGTATATATATGGCATATTGCCCACTCAATGAATATACACACAATTCATAATCACTAGAACATTATCATCCAATGATGCCAAATGAAATAGTGGGAGCTTGGTTTGGTTTTTGTGATTTCTAAAGCACTAGAAACAAAATGAAAGGGAATTAGAGATCACTCCATAAATGAAATGCCTACATAGTGGATACGAGATTACTAATAAAAAATTGTTTAATTTGAGAGAAATTTTTAAGTAGATTTAATTTATCATGTCATTCATATATTATATATACATACTGCATTTAAATGAACCAATAAAAATAAAACAATTAAATACATATCAATAAATGATTGTATTACTTTATAAATAATATGGTAGATTGAATTTACTTGAAAATTTTTATATTAATGGGAAAAAAATAAAAAAGAAAAGGAGGATTTGAAAGGGGGGAATTAATTTGTTAATAAAAGAAAAACTAATTAATACAAATTAATGATAGAAGTATCCAAAAAGGAATCCAATGATGTATCACAAAAACCAAAGCACATTATGAAGATGTGGGACATTGCATTATATATGGGTGTGGGGGATACCGCAAAAGACCTAGTTTTGAAGGAAATTTTGCCTAATTATTTAATAAACATATCTAAATTTCCCTCCTTTTGCCTTCAATATTAATTATGACCCATCAAAATATAATATGCATTCATATACGGCTGCATATGTAGTTCTAGTCTTATTTTTTTTTATCAAAAATTATTGAATAGTTTAACATGTTGTTTATAAATTAATTTAATTATACATATATACATATTCATTCATATCAACCATCATAAATAAAATAATTAAATATATATCACTGTGTGATTAAATTAATTTATAAATAATATGTTAGATTGAATTTATCTAAAAATTTCTTTTAGTAGTAAAACACTTGTGAATAAATTATATGTACATATGATATTGTGGTATAGATACGAAACTAACTAATCAATCATTACACTAGTAGTGATTATTATGCTTCCACAATATATATATATATATATATATATATATATATATATATATATAAAAGAAATCAAAAGTAAAGATATAGTTTTGAATTATATAATACATATATGTCTGGATAATAATATTTGATGATTATAACAAACTTGACTGTATATGTTTGATAATTAATTAACATATAAAGCATTAGAGAAGAAAAATGTTACTTACCCCATTTTAACTTCTGGTTTTTAATTATGTCTTCACCAACTTCACTCATTTCTCTTACACTGCTTATTCAGCCATTAACAGAGGCCAACAAGAGAATTGAAAGAGCTCCAAAACGGCGTAGTACTATTGCCGAATGCGAGAATCCATCAATTTTTGAGAACCTGAAATTAATTTAATTACAATATTGAAGAAGCTGAATGTTGATTGATAGCTAGCTATATATTATACTAAGACAAGGCACAGATTTGGCTACCCGGCAAAGCAAAAGCACTTTGATTAAAGAAATTAAAGAAACACATTAATTAATTGTTTTAATAATTAATCATGGATTAATTTCATTTATGATCATTAAACTTTGCTCTTATTGCAGTAAAATCATATAATTTTTGGTCCCAAAAAAGTCATGTAATTAATTATATTTTTATTTTACTAAAATCATTTTAAGCCAATTTTTAATTTGGACCACCAGAAATCTAATATGACAACTGACATATCATTAAAAATCTAATATGACAGTTGGTGTACCACTGAAAATCTGATACAAGTAATTTTAGTGATATGAAAATAATATTAAGTGACTTCTTTTACTATAATAATAGCAAAGTTTAGTAACTATAGATGAAATTAATCCTTAATCATATAGCTGCCTTGAATTGAAATCTAATAATTTGAAAATTCTACCAAATAATGTTAAAGATGTAGTTGCAAAAATTGGGAATATATAATGCTATCTAAATTATTAGAATCATATATTAATTAAGAAAGTTGTCTACAATTATTAATTAGACAAATTAATTAATTTCCTATTGACGATCATATATCAAACTTATATATCAAATTGGTATATGACACATTGATCAATTATTGTGAGAATTTTCTGTACTCATTTCTGATCAAATGCAAATGTTAGCTACAAAGCATTTGTGGGGTAATACATAATAGAAATGTCATCAAATTATCATTTTTCTCTAAGCAGACAAAAGACAATCTGATTCAGGTAAAAGGGCTAATTACATATAGGATAGCCAAAAGAAAAGGACACTATAACATAATGAGAATATTTTTATTTGAAAAAAAAAAAAGAAGGAAAGAAATTAATGAGAAGAATTAAAGAGAGAAAAAAAAAATTACAAAAATAAAAATCAGACAAAGCAGCTTAAAACCATTTTACATTCTGTCATTAAAGATCTTAAATTTAGCTGATGATTTTATCAGTAAACAACAAACAAGCAAAGACACTCAATAAGCATGATTTTTTTTTTTTTGGATAATGATATAGTGTCCTGTGTGAGAATTTTTTTTTTTTTTTATTAAAAGATCCTGATAAGGATATTTATATATTTTTTATCTAATATTTGAAATTAGTCCGACTAATCTAAAATGTATCAAGTTAGGACCTTCAAGCACTTCTTTAAATGTATTTAAAGTAGTTGTATACGCATGACTTAAACTTAAAATCTTATATATATATATAAGCTGAAAAAATTTCATGTCAATTCATCTACAACCTGTTAGGTTACAAATATGTTAATATATTATATAATAATTAATTAGTACACTAAATACATATGTGGGTATCTTTTTAATATTAATTAATTAATTCATATCTCCATTTGTGTTTATATTTTCATATATATTTTCAGTCCATTCATGGCGGGCATAGGATGGTGCAGAATCCAAAAAGAGTTAAAAATGTGATCTTTATATTCTTTACACTATAATCATAGCATTTAATTTTGTATTAAAAAAAGAAAAGAAAGATTTAAATTTTATGGTAAAGTGACTATAACTATTTATATATTAATATGCATATATATACCTTCATGTCTTTCTTTAAAGTCTACTATATGCAAATTAGGGTTTTGAAGCACTTAGGGTTTAAAATGGCTGTGAATAGACAATAGAAATATTAAGTTTCTCAACTATATACATAAATGTTATACCTAATTAATTAAGCTTATAGGGAAAAATCCTTTCATCATTAATTTTCCCTTCACATTTTCCCTCTTTAATTACAAATTTTGCTTGGTTTAGAAGATAAGCCAGCATCTGAAACTTAGAATTTATAACAAAACAAATTGAAAAAAAAAAGTACCAAATTAACTTACTTTGCACACACATATATATATTTAACTTGAAAAAACAATTATTATATACCCATTTAAACAAAAGAAAGATTAAAGAAGAAAAAAAGTTACCATAATATGATATTGAATTAATTAATCCATGATTACTGCTGCATGGGGAAGCCGGAAGTGGGTTTTCTCTTCTTCTTCTTCTTATAAGGGATTCCTCTGGCTTTTGCTTGAGAATCTCTTACTTCACGAAGATAAACTCTAATAGCACCACTGGCAAATGGGTTAGTCTCGGGCAAGAAACCATTTTCTTCATAAGCAGCCCTCAGTCGGCCGATTAGGGCATCGAGGCTACCCCATGCTTGTTTTAGTGGACAAGTACATGGACCAGGTGGTTCCACTTGCCCGAAAAACACACAACCTTGTATGTGTACCTTAGTCTTTCCGAACTGATCCAGATATCTTAGGAATTCAAAAACATGATTCGAATTGCACTGAGATAATGCCACTGGAGGCCTCTGGTTTCTTAAATACTGCCCGAAAGTATTCCAATCTCGGCGTTTCTGTGACTCGTATCGGCTTAACGGTGGAGGGTTTTGCTGCTGCTGCTCTTGGTGCTGCTCCGATGATGATCTTGATGATCCTTCTGCTATATCTTTCCCTTTGCTCCCTGACATCACTAAAAATGGTGACTTTCTTCTTACTTTTTTAATTTTTCTTTTCTTTATTGGAACAAAGTGGGAAGAGAAAGAAAAAGAAAAGAATATTTTTGGGTTGGAGAAGATGAGTAGAAAACTAGAAATACTATTACCAAGTCTATTCTAATAGAGGAATAGGGAATTATTTCAACAACAAAAAAAATTGATTTGGTCCCTGTATTTTTAAGTTTTTGCGATTGAGTTCTTACACTGTTATTTCATTATGAATTGAATCCTTTACTAATGATTTTCTTTTCAATAGCTATAAAACAAAGGGTTAGGTAATATACAAAATCTTGTATGTCTTTTTTTTTTCATTCGTCTCCTTAAAATGCTTTTTGGTCCAATTTTTTCTTTTTAATTTAGTTCTTTTTATCTATACTGTCCCTTGCAATTTAGAAACATGTAATCTACCAACTCAATGCCGACATAAATGCCAACAAAAACTGAATTAAGGGCAATATAAATGTAAAAGGTTATATTTTTCTAAAATATAAAAGTTCAACGTAGACTAATTAAAAGTGAATTCAGGGGCAGAATGAAGGCTAAATAGAGAAAAAAAAAATACAGGATTTATGATTTATGTCTAAAATAAAAGTACAAAGGCTTAAGGTTACTAAATAAACATGGGGACTTAATTGCAAACATTGATAAATTTAGGGACCGAAATATCAGTCATGCCAAAAAAATCAAATTGTCTTGCGCTATGAGTAGACATGCTATGGGTCCCATGAAAGTGCTTTAGCTTCTCTTTTTTCTTGCAATCCCATTATTTTCTTCCTATATCGTACTATGCAATAGCTAATACTTTTTTCCTACATAACTATTATTGTGTTTCCATCAACTGAGCAATCATTATCGAGTACATTAGCCTAATTAGCACCATGGTTTAATTTTAAGACTTGGGTTAGTAGATATACTAGAGCTAGCTAGGGCTACTTAGCCAAGTACGCTTACAGTTGCGAGCCATATTCATTTAAGGATAAATAATCATATTTCTTTAATTTTATTTTTAAAATATATAATAATTTGTAAATTTATACATGTTTTTAAGATTTGTTCTTCTTGAAAGATATTGAAAATGTATATATTTTTGCATACCTTAGAATCCTGAGTCTTTGTACCCCTTAACTTAATCATGATTCTTTGCATCCCAGTTAAGGTCCTGATTCTGCCAAGTTCGATTACTTAATTTATAAGCCTAGTTAGACCTTATTTAGAAACCCCCAAATGGATGGTTCTTGGCTTCCCTAACTCATCTATTTGCATGGTATAGCAAGTATGTTAAACCATCTTATTCTTATGATCTCATAATCTTTTTGTTAAATTTTGAATAAGATTCCAATCATATTCTTTATACCTAATTGAAAATCAGTATTATTAAATATTAAATGGGGGAAAACATAGGATAATGAAAGAACTAGCTAGCCCTGACCAGAAGGCCATCCCCAATACACCAAAAAGAGTCCTATCCTTTCATATCCCATGTGAAAAAACCTCAAAAAAGATACAAACACAGAGCTATAAAATCAAGCTGCAAATAGACATAAATCCAACAACAAATTACAACCAGGCTATAAAATCAGATTCTGTGGATATACCTGTCTTAGCCAAACCACCAGTAATAGAATTAGCCTCTCTGAAAATATGAGTAACAGAGAAGGAGAGAGTATTGCAAGATAATTTCTTGATCTTATATAAAGTGTCCCAAAGATTCCAAGGATAGGCATTAGTAAGACCATTAACCCAATTTACTATATTGCTATAGTCTGATTCCATTAAGAAGTGAAGACTTGCAAGAGAATTATTGGCCGCTGAAATTTCGAGGGCCATTAGAATTGCTAAAAGTTCTACTTCATTATAATCTTTAATGCCAACTGAGCATGAGAACATTGCCTGAAACTTGCTATTTGATGAGTGCAGGACCTCTCCTACTGCTGCGGGACCTGGTTTACTGATAGAAAAAGCATCCACGTTCCATTTAAGGTAAGGACCTATATGAAGAGTCCAGAAAGTTATTGGTCTGTGTACTCTCAATTTTTCCCAATTTTTTATGCAAGTGGAAGACATGATTACCTGGTTTAGAGAGTACGGAAAATAAGGATCATAAGCTTCAATCCACTCGGATATTCTTACCATGATGAGATCAAAAGGAAGGGGTTGAGACAAATTAGCATTATTGAAGATCACATTGTTGTGTTCAAGCCATATAGACCAAATTGTAGCAAATAAAATTAATCTCCAACTTTTATTTTGAAAACTTCCTTTATAGGAAAAGGAATCCCATTCTTCGAAAAGAGAAGCAACAGAATTAGGTATGCACCAGGAGACATTCCATCAATTGAAAATACTGCACCATACAGACCATGTCCAAGAGCAGGAGAGAAAAAAATGATTAACATCTTTAGGATAGGATCGACACAAGGGACATATGTTAAAGGCTTGATCAATAATGTTTAATCTAGCAAGATTGTTTCTAGTGTTGACTTTACCAAGCAAAGCTAGCCAAACCAAGAGTTCTACCTTGGGTGGAGCTAAACTTTTCCATGATTTCAGCCAGCAGAGAATGGCAAGATCATTGTTAATGATGTCCATCTGCTTACAAAATGATTTCACACTATAATCTCCCCTCAAGCTGTAACTCCAATAGAGCTTGTCCTTAGTATTTAGTTTCGAATGAATATGTGCAAGTTCAAGCATCAGAGATTTAAGAAGGTTGTTTTTCCAACTGAAAAGGTTGCATCTCCATGGTATGTTCCATTGCCAAAAGCTTTCAAGCCACGAACCTGAATGACACACCAGAATATCCTGATTACTGCAAATAAAGAAAAATCTAGGATATTTATCTGCCAAAGGACTATCTCCAATCCAAGGATGTTTCCAGCATTTTATTATAATGCCATCACCAAGCCAAAACTTTGTCCCATTTCTCATCACTTCTTTGGCAATTGAGTTATCGTAAATGGCAAGGTGATTCCCTTCCAAATAAGTGAGCTATAATAATAATAATAATAATAATAATAATAATAATTATTATTATTATTATTATTATTATTATTATTATTATTATTATTATTATTATTATCATCATCTTGGATAGATATTAAATCATCAATACCCACTTTATTATTATTATTATTATTTTTTATTATTATTATTATTATTATTATTATTATTATTATTATTATTATTATTATTATTATTATTATTATTATTATCATCATCATCATCTTGGATAGATATTAAATCATCAATACCCACTTTGCCTTTGATGACTGAAGCCCACAAACAGATCCATTTGAAGAAGAGGCCTCTATTTTTATTGAAGATAAAGTCGACTCTTAATCCACCTAATTCCTTAGCTTTTTTTATGATATTCCAATTGGCAAGGTGTATTTTTTTATGATCATCCTTCCCATTCCCAAAGAAGGTTTTATGTATCTTTACAATTTATTTTGCTACACCTACTAGAATTTTGAATAGAGAAAGGTAATGTATAAGAAGATGAGATAGTATCGATTTGATGAGGATTAGGCGACCAGGCAAGGATAGATGTCTGGCTTTCCAAAGTGATAATTTAGACTTGATCTTATCAATGATTGGTTTCCAGGTAGACTTCTTGTTGGGATTGGAACAAAGTGGCAAGCCGAGATACTTTATAGGTAGTAAGGAGGACTTGCATTTGAGAGCATTAGCTGAAGAAGATAACCACTCTTGATCTGTGTTAATCCCTACAAGAGTGCCCTTATTGTAGTTGACTTTTAAGCCTGATAAGGCTTCAAAGTAAGGATTCTTTTTACATTTAAGTGCACATTTTCATCAGCTGGAGCAAAAACAATAGTATCATTAGCAAATTATAGGAAGGGAATGGAGATGTTGTTTCTAACGACTTTTACGCCTCTAATAAGACTCAAGCTTATTGCTTTGTTGAAAATTTCATATAATCCTTCTACAACAATGTTGAAAATGATAGGGGATAAAGGATCTCCCTGTTTGCGCCCTTTTTGTAGGTTGAAAAAGTCAGTGGATGAACCATTTGCAAGAACAGAAGCAAAAGCTTGACATAGGCATTTGTCCATCCAAGATAACCATTGGTTCCCGAAGCCCATATGTTCCATAACTTGAAGGATGTAAGCCCAAGAAATAGAATTAAAAGCTCTTTGGAAATCAAGCTTGAGAATGACACCAGCTATATTGTATTTATTGCAAGAGTCAATAACCTCGTTTGCGATAAGAACATTATCAAGGATGTATCTACTTTGAATGAAAGCTAATTGAATCTCACTAATAATATCCCCAATAACTGATCTTAGTATGAGAGATAACACCTTTGCCACAACTTTGTATAAGCTCCCAATAAGATTGATGGGACGAAAATCTTTAGGAGTAATAAATGAAGTGCAAAAAGAGCGAGGGAGAAAACCAGAGCAATGAAAAGCTTTGATAAAAAACATGAGATCTTTTTCAATAGTTGACCAACATTTCTTGAAGAAATTAAAATTGAACCCATCAAGACCAGGGGCCTTCGTCCCATCATAACTCTAAATTGCATTCTTTATCTCATCAATAGAGAATGGGTTCTCCAAGGGTTCTAATGATTCCAGACTCAGTTTTTTGAAAGATAGTCATGGCATTTCTGGCCTATTATCATTAGATTCTTTAAAAAGATCAGAAAAGTATGCATAAATGGCCTTCTTGATATCATATAGAGGGGTAAGAACCGATTTCCTTCCTTGATACTACGGATGGAGTTGCACATAGAAGTAGAAAGATGAAAAAATTTAGTGTTATTATCTTATTCCTTGATCCATTTGACTTTTGAATGTTGACGCCAATAAGATCCCTCTTTCTTATATTTGCGCCAAAGATCAGACCATAGGAGTCTTTTTTTAGCTATATCCTCCCTAGAAGGCACAACAAATTCAAAAGATATATCAAGATTTCGTCCTCTAAATCAGCAATGGTTTTACTAATGATACCAAATTCTGAATTGTTTCATTGCTTTAGTTGGTGCTTGATATATATGAGCTTATAGAAGATGATTCCAAGGTTAAGCATAGAGGAATTAAATTGTGACCACCATTTTTCAATCATAAAGCCTTGATGAGAAAGCCAGCAATCAAAGAAACATAATAGTTTAGGACCCCAATTGATAGAAGAAACCTCAATGAGGATCGGAGGGTGATCTGATAGGCCTTTTTTTTAGTCCCTATTGTTTAATGGAAGGAAAAGATGTTAACCATTCATGATCAACCATGACACGATCAATACAACTAGAGCATCAACAGTTAGACTAAGTAAATTTTCTACCTAATAAAGGCAAGTCAATAGGTCTAGCAGAGTTAATAAAGGTATTAAGAAAGCCAGATCCTGAAGAAGAGTAGATACCTGTGCTTCTATCTGAATTATTAAGGACTTCATTCAGGTCTCCCATAAGGATCCATAGATCACGAAAAAAGGATTTCAAAATGAGGAGGCAGTCCTATAGAGAATTCTTTTCACCTTTAGTCTGTGAACCATATGCAATAACAACAGTACATCTAAAAGAATGGTTAGTCCATATGCCCTCTAAAATAATCCAATAATTACCTTTATTGGTGGTAGAGCGTGTAAAAGATGATTTCTTTCATGTAACCAGTAACCCACCTGCCTGTTGTGTTGAGTCTACAAAGATATAATCAACATTAGAATTATCCCACAGGCTTCGAATAAGCAACTGCTTGACCAAATTCAGCTTTGTCTCATTATAGCAATTAAGTCTAAATGTTTTTTATAGACCATCGTTTAATTGTTGTCTGTTTGACCTTTGCTCCAAAGGCTCTAATATTCCAGAGGAAGAGATTCATTGGGCATGATTTCCACTAGAATCAGCATTCTTTCTTGTAATCAACTAAGAAATTTTTTCATACACAACTAGTTTTTGCTCCTTTTTAAAGAGACCTAACTGTTCACTAACCTCTCAAATTAATAAGGTTTCACAATCTTGAGGAGTGGGAGATGAAGGATTAGTTGAAGGTGTTGGAATAAGAGATTTTTGTATTCGATGGAGTGGTGGAGGAATGAGATGAAAAAAGAGGTGTATGATGATGTGCAGAAGATGCTAGTTTAGCAATGATGATTTTATTCAAATTAGAAATACCACTATCAGAAATGGAGTTGTCTAGTGGGTAAGGTGAGGAGTTATGGTTGGAGGGAACAAACCTCGTCTTAAGTTTTTGTTTGGTAATAAAGGGGTTATGCTTTGCTTTTTCTTGCCTAACTTTTTTCTTCCTGGATAATTTGGATAGAGTGTCAGCAAGATCAAGGACAGATGAGGAAATATGGATATGGTCTGAAGGGGGAGTGGTGGGGGATGGACCCAAAGACAGAGATGGTTGGGCCTTGTAAAAATGGGATAGGGGTAAAGGAACCGTAGGATATGGGCTAGTGTTTAGATGAGATATGGTTTGTAAGGCAGGCCCAAGATAAGGAATTGAGAAGGTATGGAATAAGGAAGATATTGCTTTTTAGGTTATGGTGGACAACTATGATTTTTTCGGATAAGGGAAATGGGTTTAGTGATAGGCGGATGAGGAGCAATTTTTGTAGTAATTGAAGCGTCAGGAGCGAAAGTAGGCGGCTGATTTTGTTGGGACTCGTGAGATAAGGCATTTATGTTGTGGGTCAACAGGAACCGAAGATACATAATGGCACGTAAAAGTAGAGGCATCTCTGGCAACATCATCGGCGTTAATAGATTCTAGAAGCCATTATGGTAGATCGAAGGAGCAAAATACATCATAAATTGAAGCATGGAAAAATTCTTCAGTAACCTTTGTTGCAAAGAAATCTTCTTTAATCTTAACTTTAAGGACCTCTGATATGAAGGATTTAATAGGAGTAGAAATCATGAATTTGGCAGCACCCAATTTGGATTTATGTTTGGACTCGCTATTCATAGAAGTAAAATATCCCAATTTTGTCGAGATTAGAGAGAAAAAGTCTTCATTGCATGCATGTAGAGGTAGAAACTCACATCGCGGCCATACAAGTCCTTTTGAAGCCATATTTTTTGGTTCCCACGATTTAATCATGTTAAAATATTCACCAAACCAAAAGTGATGTAAAGCTACTATAAAATCATCAAAAGATTGTTTATCTGAAAAGGAAAGAATAACTCCTTTACCACCTAGAGGTGTAATGCAACAGAGTATAATATTGTAGTCCTTGAAGATCTTTCTTAACAAAAGGAAATATTTCACATCTGCTAATTCCCTAAAGAGAGAAAAATTTAACCAGTTGGAGGAGAGTTCAGGTGGGGTACATTCAAAGTTTGTCTTTGTTATGGTTGTGTTGTTGAGGTTGGTTGGGTAAGAGTGAGAGAGGGGTTTTGTTTTAACAACTGCTGCATAGGATTTAAAATGTGATAAAAAAAGGTAAAGATTTGAGTCGATAGGGATTTTGTTTGAGGCGAGAGGGATGGTGTTTTGGGTAAGAGGTGGGGTTTGAATCTGCAAGCTTAACAGTAACTATTTGGTTACAGGGTGAATTACACAAACAATACTTTAATTATCTAACTCGTAACAACTCAGTACATACAATATTATTTATATAAGAAAATCCCTTAAACTTTAATTTTGTAACATAAAAATACATTCGTTCAAAATTTGTTAAACCATTTAACAGAATGCTGATATTGATTTTCCATATCAACAACAAAAGTTTTACATATAAATGTCACGTGTACAAAATGGATCTCACAAAAAAATTTTACATTTCTCATCACTTTTCCACACTTTCTCTCTCACTTTTTCTCCAACCAAATATAATCAAACATTCCGTTAAATAGTGAAAATTTTTTGTGGAATCTATTTTATATATCTAACATTTATACATAGAAATTTTTTATTGATATCGAAAGTCCTCGTCAGCATTTTATTAAATGGTTCGACAAATTTTGAAGGCAAGTATTTTTATGTTACAAAATTAAAGTTTGAAGGGTTTTTTATTACAAATAATACTTTAGATACTGAATTGTTATGAGTTAGATAATTCGCTATTTCTTTATCTAACCGAGTGCCATGGAGGTTATGAGTAGCTGCTAATGCTTATGAGATATTCTTGTATCGAACAAACCCATATCTGCACTAAGAGAGACTTCTAAGCTTTCTAGGGATAAAAATGTCATAAACCTTGCCAAATCTACTGAAGATGAAGCATAGATCAAAGGGATGAACATCAAGGTTGAGATTATCGATATAAACTGATACAAATTTCTTTTTACAATCCGAACCGACATATCTGAGTTTGTTATTATGGGATGGCTGGGTAAGATGAGTGAGGTTACCGACTAGTGGTTAGTGGTTATGGGTGGATTAGGGAGGGGGGAGATGTGGCTTCATGGCTTAAGAAAAAACGTTTTACATACCTAATTGAAAATCTTATTACTATGTATTCCCTTCATGTTTCATTTAGTTAAGACTTCAAGTGTATATAATTTCTTCTTTTTTTTTTTAATATATGATTATTTTTTTATATATATAAGAAATCCAACCTACTAAATATTCAAACTCAATACCGCATAGCGCTCAAATTACTAGACCGCTACCATATATAGTATTATACTATTTAATTGACTTCATTGATAAAGTAACATTAATCAAATATTTGTGTCCACAAATTTTGATGTCTAATATTAAAAACAAAGTGGAAATGAAGATTCAATCCACTTTTTTTCTTATTTGAAGGTGAATCATCGATCCAAACTAAGCTAGAATGTCTCAAGTTTGAAATTCAATCGAATCGATCTTTTATAACTAATTAAAAATATTAAAGTGAATATATATATATATTGAAAAGAAAAATTACATGCATAAATTCTTAGTTAAATTTCAATGAATGGTACTTTAATAGCAGCATTCTACAAAAGGGTTTTGCAAAGGGGGACAAAGGATCTCAACAGGCAGTAGAAAAAAAGGACAGTGAGATCTTCACTTTCCCTCTTATGTCTCTTTAACATTTGAAACTATTATTTGGTTAATTTCATTCATGGTTATTGAAATTTATTTTTATTACAATAAAATTACAAATTTTTTTTCATCCCAAAAAATACTGAACTTAATTTGTTTTAATTTCACTGAAGTCACTTTCAACCAATTTTCGGATATGGATAACCAGAAATCTGACGTGGCAATTGATAGTCACTAGAATTCTTACGTGACAACTAACGTATCATTGGATATCTAATGTGGTAGTTGATGTATCACCAAAAACGGGCTTGAAGTGATTTCAGTAAAACAAAAATAAAGTTCACTATTTTTTTTGGGACAAAAAAATATTTTGTAATTTTGCTATAATAAAAGTAAAGTTCAGTGATGATAGATAAAATTAATCCAACTATTCCCCTTCATCTTCTATGTATAAACAAGCAACTCAAGTATATATATGAATTAGGATTAATGTTTAAGTTTAGGGAAAGTTACAATCTATTTTATGATGTTTAACCTATTATACTATAATATCTTTTTTAGGTTTAAAAATTATATCTTCAATTGAAATTTTAAAGTGTTTACTGTTAGAATATTAATATAATAGATCAAGCTTCGAAGGGAAAATAGTAATTTTATCTAATTTTTAATCATAGAATCACATTATAGTTTTATTAATTTCTATTTTATTTTCTAATAGTCTAATTAAATATTCAAATTCAAAAACTTACAATTATAATCACCAGATTAATACCATTAAACTAAAATTAATTGATAGTGTTATTTCTATTTTTAATTTTAATAATGGGTGAATATAAAAAAATCTAACCCATATGATTCCAGAAAAAAAAAACATTTTAAATATTTTTGTCCTAACAATAGTCAATAGCTTTCCATCCATATACTAATTTATAATATATAATTAATATCATACCCTATTAGGAATACAACAATATGAGAATTGTTAATTCAATATTCAAATAAAAGATAAGTGAAATGAAAAACCAATATGAAGTATATGTTTCACACAGTGTCTTTAAGAAAATTCACCTCCTACCACCGGTGTTTAGGATAACCAGTGTTTGTCTCTCAGGATACAACAGATTTCAAATAGTTGTTAAATACACAATACCTACTTACAGTGAACTGAGTATTTATCACTCTCTATCACTTGAGAAGAAGAAGAAAAGGGAAGAAATAGACTTTGCACAAAAAAACTAAACTAAACTTTCCAAAAACTTCTTCCAACACTTTTATTTATACTAAATGGAATAGATATGAGATTAATTATGATTAATCTCTTTTAAAGGCTGACTTTGCCTAAAAGAATTAAACTCGACTTTCAAAAAACTTCTTCCAATAGTCATACTAGATGGAGGAGGCATGAGATTAATTGTGATTAATCTTTTTTAAAAGCTGTCAATAATATCTTTGTAACTCTCAAATAATGGTGAAATTAATTTTTAAAATACTAGAAAATGATACGCTGTGGATCAACACTGAAATGTTGCTTCAATTTCAAGAAATAATGGCATGGATCACGAGATTTTGAGTCAATATTTGTATACACAGATCGCATACCCACTCATTGGCCTATTCCTGACCATGGATTTGCATTCCCCAGCGCCTGAGCGCGAGAGAGAGAGTCTTTCATGCTACTTTCATACCCATGTAAGAATGCATCTTAATATATAAACAAAAGTTCAACTTCACATTTTAGTGATGTGAGACAAACAATTCTCATTTTTACTTTTTCTCTTTATATCTCCTTAGCAATAAGTTTACTTTGACCTTTAATTTTTATTCACATATTTTCCATTTTGAGCATATGACTACATTAATTCATAGTTCTCATGTCAATGAACACATATCCGAATCTTTATCTCAAAACCAATATGTGGAATCCGCCCAAATTACCCTCTTAAAATGGCTCATAATCACAATTTTTCTAACATATTTCAAAAGTCAGTGATAAGATATTTATTTTCTTAATAAGATATTTACTTTTTAAAAACATCCACCGAAAAAAAAAAAGTAACAAATAGCTACCACATCATGTAGTTCCTATTTAATGACCACTTAGAGTCCATTTAATGACCATATTTTATTAAAAATACAATTAAAACAATAATTACCACTTAGAGACCATATATTAAGATCTTTCAACATCCACTGAAAAAAAAAAAAAAAATAGCTACCACATCATGTAGTTCCTATTTAGCGACCACTTAGAGTCCATTTAATGACCACATTTTATTAAAAATACAATTAAAGCAATAATTACAATTTAGAGACCCTATTGCAATTATTTAGCGACCATATCCTTCAATTAATTAGAATAATAAAATTAATAAAGTTAATCTAAACATGATCAAATCATCATACTTCTGACACAAAGCATGTGGAACAATACTCACTTCAATGCATTTCATAAGCCCATATGTCTGCATCATTTAGATTTTCCAAATTAATTATGGAATTTTACCTACGTCGAAAATAAAAAAAATTTACTAATATATATTCCATGAAAAAATATTTTTATATATATGTTATTTTTGTTCACGTAGAATGGATGTGTGTCTAACTGGTACTAGCAATTTATATAACATACAAAATTTACTAGTTTGACTAGCAGTTATACTGTATTTACGGTAAAATCTCTAGTCAGACCAGTGATTATGGGTTTGTCGGAGTTCACTACGATCTGATAGTACAGCTGATTGCACCTTTTACTGTATATACAGTATAATCGCTAGTCAGGCTATGTGTCATGTACCGGTCAAATATACACTCGTCCTATGTGGACAAAAATGACATATATATGAAAATATTTTTCCATACAACAAATATCAGTAAATTTTTCTTATTTTCGACATGTTTAGATAAAAACCCCCTTAATTATAGTCAAATTAAATAAAACCAAAAGTACATAATTTTTTATTTATATTAGTTAACTAGGAGATTTAATTAAAGCAATTAATTAGATATATTAAATTTTCTATCATATATCATTTGAAGGTTTTTCTAGTATTTGTAATTTTTGTGAATACTTGTTGATCAATTTAATAAGCCAAGATTATGTAATTAAAAAAATTTGACTAATTGGTACGAATAAAGGATGACATATAAGGAAATCAAGGAGGTGATTTAATTTTGTTGAACCAATAATTAAGATATTTTATTTGTTGATTAGGAGGTTGGGTGGATTGTGGGTTACAAAACAATAATAATAATTTTTTTTGTAATCGCTGTAAAAATATTAAACTCTCATTAATATTGTTAGATGGTAATGAAAAAATTCGAATTTAAAATCTCTCTTAATTCTCATAAGTAAGAATATCAATCGAATTATTGTTTGACACTAATTATAGATATATTTATAAAAATATTGAAGTAAACAGTTATCAATTAACAACTTGATTAAAGTGGCAAATTCAAAGTGCCCAATTATAAACATTGATTGATAAAAAATAATATGTATTTTTAATTTTTTTTAATTAAATGGAAAAATTTTAAATATTTTATCAATTTAGATATTCCGTCAATTTAGTAGAAAAAATTATTAATCTGTGTAAACTTTTTGAAGAGATTTTTTTGTTTTTACTAGCTAACCAGCTAACTCATCAATACGGCCAAAAATTTCAAATATATCTTGAATTCTTTCTAATAAATTGGTAAAATATTTAAATTGATAAAATGTCAAAATTAAGTTCATTTATTTAATTGACAAAATTAAAAGTAAAGATTATTTTTTATACAATTATGAAAGTTCGTATTTTTTAGCACTAATAATTAAAAAATAAAAATATAGGGAAAGCAATATTCTCTCCAACTATGGTGCCCTTTCCCCACTCCAAAATTTTGTGTTGGGGATGGGGTAAAGACAGTATCTACATCCCTCTTTCCTATTCTTTCATCAATAATTTTATTTATATTTATATATTTTATATATATAATATTTATTTATATTTTAACATAATTAATAAATTTAAAAATAATAAAATAAAAATATAACATCTATTTAAATAAAAAATATATTTTTTATTCAAACAATTATATAATTAACTAATTAACTAAAATAAAATAAATAATTTTAAATATTAAAAAATTATATATATATATAATAAAAATCGGAAATCGGATTTAGATATTCCATCAATTTCCACATTTGTATTTGTATCAAAAAAATAATATGTACCTTTAATTTTTTTAATTAAATGGATGAATTTTAAATATTTTATCAATTTAGATATTTCGTCAATTTAGTAGAAAAATTGTTAATCTGTCTGAACTTTTTGAAGAGATTTTTTTGTTTTTACTGACTAACCAGCTAACTCATCAATATGATCAAAAATTTCAAACATATCTTGAATTCTTTTTAATAAATTGGTAGAATATCTAAATTAATAAGATGTCAAAATTAAATTCATTTATTTTATTGACAAAGTTGAAAGTAAATATTATTTTTTATACAACCCTAAAAATTTATATTTTTTTAGCACTAATAATTAAAAAATAAAAATATAGGGAAAGCAATATTCTTTTAAACCATGATGCCCTTTCCCCACTCCAAAATTTTTTGTGTTGGGGATGGGGCAGGAATAGTATCTACATCCCTCTCTCTTATTCCCTCTCCGATAATTTTATTTATATTTATATATTTTATATATTTATATATATAATATTTATATTTTAATATAATTAATAAATTTAAAAATAATAAAATAAAAATATAACATCTATTTAAATAAAAATATATTTTTTATTCAAACAATTATATAATTAACTAATTAACTAAAATAAAATAAATAATTTTAAATATTAAAAAATTATATATATATATATATATAATAAAAATCGGAAATCAGATCATTGTATATTTATCATAGTCGGACGCAGGAAACAAAAAAAAATTTCCCGTAGGAAATCAAGTTGGATTCGGAAATTAGACAAAGACTTTGAGGTGAAGGAAGGGGATGACGAAATCTGTCACATTCCCACTCATACAATTCACAGCCATTATGTACAAGCAAGCACCATCACCACTGCTGATAATGCTAATTGAAATTAAATAATATTATCCAATGGGGAGCGGTGATGGCAGTGATATTTTTGTTTTTGCTCTTCTGCTTAGCTTTCCTTTATTCTCTCTTCTTTTGGACTGTTTTTTACCCTCTCATGTTCACACGCCAATCCATATGTACATCATATTTCACAAATATATCTCTTCATTTTTTAAAAAAATAAAAATTAATTAAAAAAATTATAAGTCATTCAACTCGGTTTAATCAAGTCGAATATATATGTTTTGGTCGAATTATTTGGATTAATTGAATCGGGCGGAATTTTTAAAGGAATTCAAATTGAGTTGGAGAATTATCTTCGTAAAATAACTCCGACACAATTAATCGATCCAAATCTATTCGATCCCAATTTGTTTTAGTTGGGATCATATAAGATTAGTTTATACATAAAATTATTTGTAAAATTTGAGTTGGAGCTAAATCAGGTTTGACCAATTGTTCACCCGTAATCATTCCTTATTAATTCAATTTTTATTACAAGCGCATTTTAAATCTAATTATCTATAAGGGCGAGCAAAATCTAGCTGAAAAAAAAAATGATATAAAATTTTTAATATATATATATATATATATACACCAAAGTGATGCTTTATCAATATCAAAATTTACTTTGCTGTTCTTGAAGTCCTCATCGGCAAGTTTCAGGTTTTAGTTGAAAATAATACATGTATTTTTATAAAAGAAAAACAATAATTTTTTTTAATTATTTTTTTCCATTTTAAGGGCATACATATTAAGAGTTATTATATTATGCATCTGAATGCATAATATTAGATATTACAAAGGCTCATTCGCGTGTGCAAAAATTAAAAATTGCTAAAATTTCTTTTTCTATTAAACAGCGTTAATTTTTGTTTCCATAGATTTATTATTTAATAACTGTAGATATAGTATTTTAATAAATGTAGATTCATTATTTAATAACTATAAATATATTATTTTATAATTGTAAATTCATTATTTGTTTTTATGAATCAGTTTTATCTTTTCTTATATATTTGATTATTTATTTACCAGGTTCATATTCATTATTTAATAACTGTAGATATATTATTTTATAAATGTATATTCATTATTTGTTTCATAAATTTATTTTATCTTTTTTTTTTGTATTTGATTATTTGGTTACTAGGTTCAGATTCATTATTTAATAACTGTAGATACATTATTTTATAACTGTAAATTCATTATTTATTTTCATGAATTTCTTTCATCTTTTCATCTATATTTGATTATTTGCATAAAATGTTCAGGTTCATTATTTAATTATTGTAGATATATTATTTTATAATTATAGATATATTATTTTATAACTATAGATTCATTATATGTTTTCATGAATTTCTTTCATCTTTCATCTATGTTTGATTATTACTTGAATTATCACAAATCAAACTCTCACAAATTACATTCTCAAATGAAATATGTTAATCTATTTGCAATCAAACAAATAATTACAGAAAAAAAATTGAACAAATATAAACAATTTGAGAAATCAAACAGCAAAAAAACAAGATGAAAATAAAAAGAAGATGAAGAACAGAGATGAGAATAAAATAACACAGGAAACAAAATTTCTAAGAATTGTAAAGATAAAACGGGCTCATGCGTAAGAGAAATAGCCAATAGAAAACAAATCTCAGTCAAAGAGGAAACAAAAAAAAAATCAACTCTTGTACAAGAGAAATAACCGTTAAATTCAAAAAAAACTATTATTATTAAAATAATGTATCTACAATTATTAAATAATGTATCAAAAAATTTTGGCACGTGTGAGGTCACTTGGAGCGCATCTAGCATTGTGCACTCAGGTGCATAATATAATGGAAATTTTACAAAAATGAAAAAAAAAGGTAAACATTTACAAAAATATCACCCATTAAATTTTTTTTCAAAAATATTGGGCGCATCAAAGTTTTTTTTCATAAATGTCGGCGTGCCTAAATTTATTATAAAAATACGGACAATCAAGGTTTACCAAAAATTTTCCACAAAATTAATAAAAATTGAAATTACAAAAGATTTATTAAACATTTATTTAAAATTTACTCAAGTTATATCCAAAATTTATTCAATATTTACCAGAAAATTAATGAAAATTAAAATTGAACAAGGTTTACTCGATAATTTTTCAAGATTTACCAAAAGTTTACCATAAAATTAAAGAAAATTGAAGTTATAGAATGTTTATAAAAAATTAATTTAAAATTTACTCAAGTTATACCCTATGTTTACAAAAAAAATTAATGAAAATTGAAATTACACAAGTTTTACTTAAGATTTACCAATGTTTACCGAAAAATTACCCAAAGGTTACCACATAAAATAATTAAAATTGAAGTAACAAAAGATTTATTAAAGATTTACTTAAATTATACTCAAGATTTATTCAATCTTTACAAGAAAATTAATGAAAGTTGAAGTTATATAAGATTTGGCTAAGAATTACTCGAGGTTTGCCTAATATTTATCAATAGTTTACCCGAGATTTACCAAAGGTTTGTTCCAAAGTTTACTCAAAATAAATAACCTTAATTAAGTTAATTAAATACAAGTTTACAGTTTCTTTTGTAATTAATATTTGTCCAACGTTTATTTTAAACAATAAGTAAATTAAATATATGTTTATATATTTTTTGAATAGTTAAATTAATAAAATAATGATTAAAAAATAAATAAATGCGTACATAACAATAATTGGCGATAATACAAATTAATGAAATTCTTAAATTCATGTTTAACATATGAAATATGGCAATTTTCTATCTTAATTAAATGAAAAATATGCTAAATACACAGTGAAATATAATATTTGAAAAAAAATCGGTAAAAATGAAAAAAAAAATTAAAATAACAACACGAAAACGGCACCAGCAAAATTGAAAAAAACTTTGAAACATAGGTGAACAGTGTAAAATCCTCTAATATAATTTGAGAAAATTTCACCCTTTGTAATTTTTCATCTTTTCTTTTCATAAATACTTGCAATTTTTTTTTGTTTTCAATTTTACTGAAATTAATTTCTTTTATATCGATTTTTTTAGAGAAAGTTTCATCAAATTGCATATTAGAAAAAATATCAATTGCAGATCGAAAATCGCATCTTTGTCTTTATCTGAAACCAAGTCACTTGTTTTTTTTTTGTCTCCGATTGCATCAAGAACATACATATATAGAAAGAGAGTGAAGCCTGGATAACCTGACGGAGGGTCTCTAGTAAGGGAATTGAATTACCCAAAGTATACCACGTAAAATAATTAAAATTGAAGTAACAAAAAATTTATTAAAGATTTATTCAAATTATATTCAAGATTTGTCCAATCTTTACAAGAAAATTAATGAAAGTTGAAGTTACACAATGTTTGCCTAAAAATTACTCATGGTTTACCTAATGTTTACCAAAAGTTTACCCGAAATTTACCAAAAATTTGTTTCAAAGTTTACCTAAAGTAAATAACTTTAACTAAGTTAATTAAATACAAGTTCATATTTTTTTTTGTAATTAATATTTGCCCAAGGTTTATTTTAGACAATAAGTTAATTAAATACATGTTTACATATTTTTTGGCTAATTAAATTAATAAAACAATGATTAAAAAATAAATAAATGCATAAATAACAATAATTGGTGACTATACAAGTTAATGAAATTCTTAAATTCGTGTTTAACAGATAAAATATGACAATTTTCTATCTTAATTAAATAAAAAATAAGCTAAATACACAATGAAATATAATATTTGAAAAAAAAATCGGTAAAAATGAAAATAAAGAAAATTGAAATGACAACACAAAAACAGCACCAGCAAAATTGAAAAAAAACTTTGAAACGTAGGTGAACAGTGTAAAATCCTCTAATATAATTTGAGAAAATTTCACCCTTTGTAATTTTTCATCTTTTCTTTTCATAAATACCTGCAATTTTTTTTTTCAATTTTACTCAAATTAATTTCTTTTGTATCGATGTTTTTAGAAAAAGTTTCATCAAATTGCATATTAGAAAAAACATCAATTGCAGATCGAAAATCGCATCTTTGTCTTAATCTGAAACCAAGTCACTTGTTTCTTGTCTCCAATTGTATCAAGAACATACATATATAGAAAGAGAGTGAAACCTGGATAACCTGACAGAGAGTCTTTAGTAAGAGAATTGAATTACCCAAAGTTTACCACATAAAATAATTAAAATTGAAGTAACAAAAAATTTATTAAAGATTTACTCAAATTATACTCAAGATTTGTCCAATTTTTACAAGAAAATTAATGAAAGTTGAAGTTACACAAGGCTTGCCTAAAAATTACTCGAAGTTTACCTAATGTTTACCAATAGTTTACCCGAAATTTACCAAAGGTTTGTTCCAAAGTTTACCAAATGTTTACCCAAAGTAAATAACCTTAATTAAGTTAATTAAATATAAGTTTATATTTTTTTTGTAATTAATACTTGTCCAATGTTTATTTTGGACAATAAGTTAATTAAATACATATTTACATATTTTTTTGCTAATTAAATTAATAAAATAATGATTAAAAAATAAATAAATGTATACATAACAATAATTAGCGACTATACAAGTTAATGAAAATTTTAAATTCACGTTTAACAGATGAAATATGGCAATTTTCTATCTTAATCAAATGAAAAATATGCTAAATACACAGTGAAATATAATATTTAAAAAAATTGGTAAAAATAAAAATAAAGAAAATTGAAATGACAACACAAAAACTGCACCTGCAAAATTGAAAAAAACTTTGATATTAGAAAAAACATCAATTGCAAATCGAAAATCGCATCTTTGTCTATATATGAAACCAAGTCACTTGTTTCTTGTCTCCGATTGCTTCAAGAACATACATATATAGAAAGAGAGTGAAGCATGAATAACCTGACGGAAGGTCTCTAGTAAGGGAATTGAGAACGATAGCCATGGAAATAAGAAAGAGAGAAGATTGAAGGTTTGCATGTAAATGTAAAGACACGATGAGAAGAATTTGTAAATAAAAAATGGAAACAAGATTGAAAAGGTAGTTATTATGATGATGGTGATGGTGATGCGATTGTGATATGTTTGTGATTATTATAATGATATTTGAGTTTGTATGTCGTCTTCTTCTTTTTATGAAATTACAAAGGTATACTCAAAATATTCTCAATGTATATTAGATATATTCTCATGAAATTTTTAAAAATATACCAAAGTATTTCCCTAAAGGTATACCGAAATATCACTAAAGTATACTCAAGGTATTACTAGGGAATTTCTGTTAGGATTTTCTCAAGGAAATTCCCAAGGTATACTCAAATTAATTCCTTAAGAAAATCCTGAAAAAAATTTTCAAGATATACTAAAAATATTCTCAAGGTATATCCAAGGTAATCCTATGGACTTTCCAAAGGTATACCCAAAGCATCTCAAAGTATATTTAAGATATTTCCAGAAAGTTCCTCCTAGAGAATTCTTTGAGAATTTCTAAGGTAACCAAAGTATCCCCTAGATATTCCGGAGGAATTCTAAAAGTATCCCCAAAGTGTATTCAAAGTATTCCAAAAGGTATATCAAATTGTTTATTTGAGATTTTTGTGATATTTTGAATTTTAATTAAATTATATTCTTCTTCTTCTTTTTTAATGATTTAATTGCTTTTGTTCTTTTTGTTGTTTTCTGGTGAAAATTAAACCAAAATACCCTAATATATAACGAAATTATGCCGAAAATATACCGTCTTGATATAGTTTTAGGTGATTTTGAAATTTAGGTACTATTGTAATTTAAGAAAGGTGTTCTCGATAAAATTGAAAAAACTTTAAACTGATAAAAATGCAAATGCAAATAGGTATCTTTTTTGGTACTTCTGTAAAATTCCCATATAATTTGCCACATATTAACTGCTGGGCTTTCATATATGGACAAATCTAATAGAAAGGCCCATTGAACCTAAACCTTTTTATTTAATGGGCTAGTAACTATTATTATCCAGGTTTAGAAGAAAAAAAAAAGAAAAAATAGGTTGATCAATTTATTAATATACTATAAATTTTGATAATTATTTTAATAATCAGGTTGATCAGTCTTATTTCTAATTAAATTTATAAAGGTAATTTTTGGACTAAAGAATTTGTTCAAGTTTAAGTTTATCTACTCATTGAGTACATTAAAACATAACAACTGCTCAACTTTTTGTTTTAAAAATAATAATAATAGTAATAATTTGGCACTTATCTCCTCAAAATTAAACTATTCAATTTATAGGTTACGAAAATTATTTAAATAATTACTATATTTGTTTCGCGTACGATATTCTCATATTTCATCTAATTTTCAAATATATATACCCTATTTAATTATCGGTTATTCAAATGATCAAAAGATAACTTTTTATATCCACGAGTGTGGATGAAATAGTTTGAATTTCTTTCAACTTAACTAGAAATATCGAGTTTGAATTCCAATTATTGTTAAAAAAGAGGGCTTGATAAAACATTTACCAAATTAATCAATTTAATTATGGATTAGCCACTCCACTTAACCAACTGTACACCCACTTTTATTATTTAACTTAATTTTTAATCAATTATACAAAATTATCAGATATTATTTA
>CATIWF010172503.1:0-15389 GCA_949630135.1 Balakata baccata
AAAAATAAAATAATATATATTAATTCTACTCTTTAATTGTATAAAAATGAAATAAATTATAAATAAGAGTAGCTTAAATCAATAATAATTATGCATGAATTATGATTAAATCATCATCAATTATAATTTTTTACATAGTAAATAATTAAATAGTTATACAATAATAAATAAATTGAAACAAATATTTTTTATTCTCCTTTATTTTAAACATGTCAGTTTTACATTTAAAAAATTTATAAAAATATCATAAACTATATGTTATATTAATATATTAAATTATATTCAAAATACACGTCTAGTTATTGCCAAATCAAAAAATCTGCATATCATCAATCTTATCCATTTCTTTATTTTTATGTTTTTCAGCAGGGAAAAATTAATTTCTTTTTGTACTTGAATGTAAATGCCATTGAGCATACATGGTATATAAAATCATATCTATAGTCTGCTCCATAAAAGGAAAAATGTTTGGTGGCAAATTTTGGAACTCTCCGTACATAGTGGCAGGAATTGTAACATCGTTAGGTAAATTTTACATTGACAAAATGCGGAATAAATTTTAAATTAAATGTAAAAACTCAAACATTAAAAAAAAAAAAAAAACTAGTTTGATATGCTAATTTTCGGATTGCACAGCAAAAAAAAAAGAAAATGAATATAAATTTATAAGCCTATTCATTTACTATTAGTAATCTGGATTAACAAATTTAGATTGCATAATTTAGACATTTGCAAATATGCCAGTTAAGAATGAGCCGCTGAGTTCGACATTTTAACTTACAAATTTTAATTTGGATTAACTATTTTCTACTGCATAATTTGGTTATTTATATATTATTATAATATAGTTGTGAGTGATTTTGTAATATATCTAACATTTAGAATTATTAAATTTTTAATTTTAAAATTAATGGTTGAAATTAAAAATTAAAAATTTAATAATTTTAAATAACAAGTACACCTATTTGGCATATATAGAAGCCCTTCTCCACTGGTACTTGGAAGCAGCATAGAGGCTCATAATCCACGGGCATTCCGCCGATCATCAGGACCAACAGCTAAGAATGCCAATTTCTATGTCAGTATTTCTCCTGCATACTTCAAAATTACCAAACTACCCCACTTGCTAATGCCACATTCACCATCTCCATCCATCGCCGTTTTAATTATCAAAACCGGCTAACCGTCACTGTGTTATACAAAAATCAAGGGCATTTATGTCACTCACATTTCAACTTGGAATTTCATGACTACAGAAACGCGATCTAAATCTCAGACTCAAACCCTCAATTTCTTACTGTGTCAACGAGCTCACTCTTTAATTCATTTATTCCTTTCTCTTCATCTCTCTCTCTCTTTCCCTCTTCGCTCTCTCTCTTCAAAAATTTTTATGCCATCGTATCTTGCAAGCAAACAAGCATTTTCTCTCCATTTTCAGATCTGAGTTAGGTCTCCGAGTCACGAGCTTGTCCTGACTCGGGAATGGCTTCTTCGGAAGCCGATTCCCGCTTAAGCCAAGTCGTAGCCCCTGCCCTAGAAAAGATCATAAAAAATGCGTCGTGGAGGAAACACTCTAAACTTGCTCATGAGTGTAAATCGGTTCTTGAGTGGATCGCTTCTTCAAAGAAGCAGCCACCACCCGCCGATTCTGAATCCGATGACTCGATCCCTGGCCCGCTCCACGATGGCGGCCCTATTGAGTATTCCCTTGCTGAATCGGAATCAATCCTTAGTCCTCTGATTAACGCCTGTGGCACTGGTTTCCTCAAGATCGTTGATCCAGCCATTGATTGCATCCAGAAATTAATCGCCCACGGCTACTTACGCGGCGAGGCAGACCCCAGTGGAGGCGCCGAGGGGCAACTATTATCGAAATTAATTGAATCCGTTTGTAAATGTTATGATATTGGCGACGATGCAATTGAGCTTTCGGTGCTTAAGACGCTTCTATCTGCGGTTACATCGATTTCGTTGAGGATACACGGTGATTGCCTGTTGCAGATAGTGAGGACTTGTTATGATATATATCTTGGAAGTAAAAATGTAGTGAATCAAACTACGGCAAAGGCATCATTGATTCAAATGTTGGTGATTATCTTTCGGAGAATGGAGGCAGATTCATCAACTGTACCCATTCAACCGATTGTAGTAGCCGATTTAATGGAACCGGTTGAGAAATCAGATGCAGATGGGTCCATGACGATGTTTGTTCAGGGTTTCATTACTAAAATTATGCAAGATATTGATGGGGTTTTAAGTTCGGGTACGCCGAGCAAGGTTTCTTTGGGAGCACATGATGGAGCTTTTGAGACTACCACGGTCGAGACCACGAATCCTGCGGACTTGTTGGATTCCACGGACAAGGACATGTTAGATGCCAAGTATTGGGAGATTAGCATGTATAAGACAGCATTAGAGGGGAGGAAAGGAGAATTGGCTGATGGAGAAGTGGAGAGAGATGAAGATTTAGAGGTTCAGATTGGGAATAAACTGCGGAGGGATGCATTTTTGGTGTTTAGAGCCCTTTGCAAGTTGTCTATGAAGACGCCTCCTAAAGAGGTGTCAGCAGATCCCCAGTTGATGAGGGGGAAGATTGTAGCTTTGGAGTTGTTGAAGATCCTATTGGAGAATGCTGGGGCAGTCTTTAGGACTAGTGACAGGTAAATATATTTAGAAAATTTGTTTTTCTATGTTCATATACATTTGGATAATTTTTGTTGGGTAAAATAATTGATATTTTACTCTTACTTGTAAGCTCTCAGAATATTTCTGATGTATATGCACTGTTGTTGAGAGCAGAGGCACATAGTGGATTTAGTCTTTCTGATGTATGGATGAAGTTATATTAGTTAGCTAATATTTTCCAAGGCAAAATTGTTCATGGTTTAGATCTCAACTCATGCATCCAAGATAAACTATCCTTTCGTTAAAATTTTGCTGGATCCTGTTGTTTTAATTCCCAAGTTGTGGTATGAAGTTGGCTAGAAGTTGTTTATAGGTTTGTGCATTAAGATGGAATTGTACTAGAGGGATGGAAAGCAGAATTTGGGAGTTTGACAATGGCAGATCAAGTTTTGGCAGCATTGTAGAGCTGCTTATGCTTTCTGGTAAAGATAATTTTTCATTGGATATAGATGTACTTCTTCGAAGGATTTCATAGTTTTAAATAATTTTACCTCAGAATAGGAGGGGGTTATGATAATTATTATTTGGGATGTTTTTACTTTAGTTGTTATTGGTTCTGAAAGGGAAAAAAAAAAAACTTAGATTCTTGTTAGACAAATGCAGCCATATTGGCCTTGGAATTAGGTTCATGAAATTCTAATAAATTATTGTATGTCCATTGGTTGGAATGGCGGCCACAAAAGCAGAATTGAAGACTCTTGCTAAATCAATCACCTCATCTTCTTTGCTTGTTAAATATTATTTAAACTTTAGAAGTTAGTATCACCATTTTTTTTATCAATTGCATTATTTGTCCTCATTTGTTCTTGAAGTTACATTTGCTTTTAGTAATTAACAAGCTTTATACGTGTGTGTTAAAGCGAAAATAGAGCACTTTAGCCCAAGAAGTTCAGGACATTGTGTGAGAAAAATTTTGTGCAATGATGCACACCTTTTGGTAACCTGCTGCCTTTGGTACTAGAATTTTGAATGCAGAACATTTAAATGAGTTAAACATTTGCAGAAGTTTCTCTGCTTGTGAAATACTTTTTTTTTCATACTCCACTATATGATGGATCCAAGTGAGCTGCAATAGCCAAACTCCCTTGTTGTATTTGTTTATGAATCTTTTTTGAAATATATGAACAGAGAGAGAAAATGCAGTATTTTGGTGTTTTTTCTGAACTCAAACTTGATTTTACTGCAGTCGGGATTGCCTGCTTGAGGTTGGTGGCATGTTTTCACAGATCTCTACATTCTGCAAAGAAATTTTGTTCATGCAAGTTGCTTTGGTAACAATGTTGTTATGGACATAATTATGTGATGCCATTACTAGTGCGTAGGGAATTGAATAAAGCTCCTTGAATTGTGATTGTCTTCAATCAAAAAGAGTGAAGAAGTTCTCTCCTTGTGGTGGTTTTATGAACTGCATAACAGCTCTTGTCCACTGTAATTGATGCTCGTGCCCACTTAATTTTTTTGCCAACAGTGTCGAGTGATTTTATTTTGGTTTTAGTTCAGGATTTTCTGTATAAGCAAGTGGTATTTTAATAATATTAACTTTTGTTAAATATTTGCATTATCATAATTTTCTTTGTAGTTTATTCATTCCCAATTAATCATGAATTCTTAATTGTTCCATAATTAAATTCCTAATATGTCGAATATTTGTGATTTGGAACAGGTTTTTAGGTGCCATTAAGCAATACCTATGTCTATCACTGTTGAAGAATAGTGCTTCAAGTCTCATGATTGTTTTCCAGCTCTCTTGCTCCATATTCATTAGTTTGGTGTCAAGGTTTAGAGCTGGATTGAAAGCAGAGATTGGAGTATTTTTTCCGATGATTGTCCTTAGAGTTCTGGAAAATGTTGCTCAACCTAATTTTCAGCAGAAGATAATAGTACTTCGGTTTTTGGATAAGCTATGCGTAGATTCACAGATCCTGGTGGATATCTTCATTAACTATGATTGTGATGTCAATTCTTCTAACATATTTGAGAGGTATGTCAAAATTTCTGTTTATTTGTGTGGAGTTCAGTTTAGGAAATAAAATAATTGAAGGTGTTAAAAGTAATATTAGTTTTATAATTTGATTGCCTAATTTCTGTTTGATTATCTTAATTCTCTCAGAATGGTCAATGGACTTCTTAAAACTGCTCAAGGTGTCCCTCCTGGTACAACAACTACACTGTTGCCACCTCAGGAAATGTCCATGAAACTTGAAGCTATGAAGTGCTTAGTTGCCATTTTGAAATCGATGGGAGACTGGATGAATAAACAGTTACGCATTCCAGATCTGCATTCTGCAAAGAAAATAGATGCACCTGACAGCACTCTTGAACCTGGAATTCTTCCCATGGCAAATGGAAATGGGGATGAGTCTGTTGAGGGATCAGATTCTCATTCTGAAACCTCCACTGAAGCTTCTGATGTTTCGACTATTGAGCAACGTCGGGCTTACAAGCTGGAACTTCAGGTAAGAGCATCCCCAGCAGCCTCTCTATTTTCTCCTTACCTAAATTTAGGGAGTTTCATGTCTTCCAACAGTCTCCTTATCTTCCTCCTTACCTATCTCACTCCCTAAAATTTACATTCTCCCTCCTCAGATTTAAGAGCCACTAGGAGGTCATAAGTAATATTTTATTATTTCAATTCCCTTTTTTTTGTTCTTTTCTCTCTCTTTCCTTCTTTTTTCTCTTACTCTCTCTCTTAATTTTTTTTCTAGATAGTTTTATTAATAAAAAATTAAAATAGGGAGTGAGATAAAAAATATTGTTGAACTGCACACAATTTTCAAAACAAACTAAATAGGGAGTGAATTTTTTATAATATAACAAGGAATGAGATAGGAATTTGGGGATGCTCTAAGTAATTATGGATAATTTGATGACTGAAAATATATTATTATTATTATTATTATTATTATTATTATTATCTTCTTTTGCCATTTTTCTGCTGCATCCAACAGAATCTAATTTAAGGTTTGTGGCAGGAAGGTATTTCTCTTTTTAATCGGAAACCTAAAAAGGGAATTGAATTTCTTATCAATGCAAATAAAGTGGGCACTTCACCAGAGGAGATTGCAGCTTTTCTTAAAAATGCATCTGGTTTGAACAAGACTCTGATTGGTGATTATCTTGGAGAAAGGGAGGAATTATCACTGAAAGTAATGCATGCCTATGTAGATTCTTTTGACTTCCAGGGTATGGATTTTGATGAGGCTATCAGGGTGTTCCTACAGGGCTTCAGGTTACCTGGTGAGGCACAGAAGATTGATCGCATCATGGAAAAGTTTGCTGAGCGTTACTGCAAATGCAATCCAAAGGTTTTTACTAGTGCTGATACAGCCTATGTCCTTGCTTACTCTGTGATCATGCTCAACACCGATGCTCACAATCCCATGGTGAAGAACAAGGTGTGTTGACATTTGGATGTTTCATATTTGTTTAATTGGATATTTCATATAGCATATCAATTGCCCTGATCTCTTTCAAAAAATGCAGATGTCAGCTGATGATTTTATAAGGAACAATCGTGGCATTGATGATGGAAAAGATCTATCAGAGGAGTACTTGAGGTCATTGTTTGAACGCATATCAAGAAATGAGATCAAAATGAAAGAAAATGATTTGGCTCTCCAACAAAAACAGTCTATGAATTCGAACAAAATTTTAGGCTTGGACAGTATCTTGAACATTGTAATACGCAAGCGGGGTGAAGATAGGATGGAAACCAGTGATGATCTTATTAGGCACATGCAAGAACAATTCAAAGAAAAAGCTCGCAAATCAGAGTAAGAATAACTGGCTTTAATGTGCTTGGAAATTCCCCTTTATGCCCATCTGAAATTTTTTCTTTAGCAATGTGGGTAGTTTCTATTGTTGGCCTCTAAAAAACTTAGTAACTGGAAATGAAGACTATGGCATGATGTTTTCTGTTCATTTTGTTGTGGCATAAAATTAAAGCATGGGGATTTTAATATTTTCTTTAGTGTGTGTGATCATTTATTGGAATTGTACTCTCTATATATTTTCTGAAGTGTGTCATTCTAGCGTTTTTAAGGAGCTATTTCTCATTAATCTATCCAATCTGGTAATTTGTAGGTCAGTTTATTATGCTGCAACAGACGTGGTGATCCTTCGCTTCATGATTGAGGTATGCTGGGCTCCTATGTTGGCTGCCTTTAGCGTACCTCTTGATCAAAGTGATGATGAAGTGGTAATAGCTTTGTGTCTTGAAGGTTTCCGATCTGCCATCCATGTTACTGCTGTGATGTCCATGAAGACCCATAGAGACGCATTTGTTACCTCATTAGCAAAGTTTACTTGCCTTCATTCTCCTGCTGATATCAAGCAGAAGAACATTGATGCTATCAAGGTTAGTATCCTTCATATCAATGACATATGAAATCATTATAAAACAGAAGAATGTATAATTTTTTACCCTACTCTCTCTTAGTTGTGATTATATGGGTTCTATTAACATAAAAGAATTACCTTCTGTTTTATGGGAGCCCAAGGTTATCAATTTTTTTTATAGTTCAATGTTATGTCAACTTTAGTATTAAGTTGGGTACTTTAATTTCTGTTATCCAAATCTCTGATTTTCTATTTCAATATTAGGAATTAAGAATGAATAGGTAATGTATATGTATTAAGTGGTTCTTTAGGCGAGACAAGTTGTTTGCTTTTGTTTGAATAATGCCCATCCATGTTACTGCTGTGAATGTTTTAGCTATGAGGCAAAATAAATTTGGGATGACATTTTGGATAGAGGAACATAGTTTTAAAATTCCAGTCTATGAATTTTCACAGTTGGGAGGACATTTTTGTGGATGGCGGCTAAATGCTCTGTAGAGCAGAAAGCTGCTATATGAATTGCTTTTCAATAAACTGAATATTAGGTTGATAGCAAAGTTATAGTTTGGTTAACAAGCCAGTGTTTGTTTGTATTTGTAAGTTTTATTGTTCATCCATGTGTTAAGGACACATGCTTGTGCAGAACTCTTTTTGCTTGACCTATTTCAGTGAGTATGTAAGGGTAAGTACATTTATTTGCCTTGAGCTTGTGAGCTTATGGAAATTTAATTTCATACTATTTCTATAATGTTATTCTTGAAATTTATCTCACTTGCCTTGTACTTGTGGTTCTTAGATTGAATTTGGATTTTCCTTATTAATAGGCAATAGTTACGATTGCTGATGAGGATGGAAATTATTTGCAAGAAGCTTGGGAGCATATTTTGACATGTGTCTCACGCTTTGAACATCTACATCTCTTGGGGGAGGGTGCTCCTCCAGATGCTACTTTTTTCTCTTTCCCTCAGAATGAGTCAGAGAAGTCAAAACAAACTAAGTCAGCTATCCTCCCTGTACTGAAAAAGAAGGGACCTGGGAGAATGCAATATGCTGCTGCTGCAGTGATGAGGGGTTCGTATGATAGTGCTGGCATCAGTGGTAGTGCTTCTGGGGCAGTTACATCTGAACAGATGAACAATTTAGTCTCCAATTTAAACATGTTGGAGCAAGTTGGGAGCTCAGAAATGAATCGCATATTCACACGGAGTCAAAAATTAAACAGTGAGGCAATAATTGACTTTGTCAAGGCCCTTTGTAAAGTCTCCATGGAAGAATTGCGGTCTGCATCTGACCCACGAGTTTTTAGTCTCACGAAGATTGTTGAGATTGCGTATGAATCACCCTATTTGTTCCTTTACTTCCTCTGCTTATATTTGATAAGCATTTATGTGCTGCTATTGGATCATTAATTTTCGTTTAATTTCTTACATGATAGGCACTATAACATGAATCGCATCAGGCTTGTATGGTCAAGCATCTGGCATGTGCTCTCTGATTTCTTTGTAAATATTGGCTGTTCTGAAAACCTGTCAATTGCAATATTTGCAATGGATTCTTTACGCCAATTATCAATGAAATTCTTAGAGAGAGAAGAGCTAGCTAACTACAATTTTCAGAATGAGTTTATGAAGCCTTTTGTCATTGTTATGCGTAAAAGCAGTGCTGTTGAAATCAGAGAATTAATCATCAGATGTGTCTCGCAAATGGTTTTGTCTCGCGTCAACAATGTTAAGTCAGGGTGGAAGAGCATGTTCATGGTATTGAAATCTGCAAATTTCTGATTTTCATTTTGTAATGCAATACAGAATGCTTCTATAATCATTAAGTTTTTGACCTTGACATGATTAATCTGATTTTGTGAGTCATTCACTTGTTTTATTTATTATGATCTCTGGTACTGTATTTTTTCAGGTTTTCACAACAGCAGCTTATGATGACCATAAAAACATTGTACTTTTGGCCTTTGAAATAATGGAAAAGATAATTCGAGATTACTTTCCTTACATCACTGAGACTGAAACAACCACCTTTACAGATTGTGTAAATTGCCTTATTGCATTCACCAATAGTAGATTCAACAAAGACATTAGCCTCAATGCAATAGCTTTTCTTAGGTCCTGTGCTACAAAACTTGCGGAAGGTGATCTGGGATCCTCAGCAAGGAAGAAGGATAAGGAAACCCCCGGAAAGAGTTTTCCATCTTCACCTCAAGCCGGAAAAGATGGCAGACTTGATAATGGAGAGGTCACAGATAAGGAAGATCATCTCTATTTCTGGTTCCCTTTGTTGGCAGGTAAGGAAATCGCATAATCCATAAGATGTAGGTTGTTATATCACCAAGCATCTCATGTTTGCTTTAGTTGTATAATTTGTGTTTGCACACTCATCCTTGCTGATTTCCTGCTCTAAGGAAGAACTTAGACAGTTCTAACCATAATCAATTTATTTTTGCAGGTTTGTCCGAACTTAGTTTTGATCCTAGACCTGAAATCAGGAAAAGTGCCTTACAAGTGCTGTTTGATACCTTACGCAATCATGGCCACCTTTTTTCACTACCTCTTTGGGAACGAGTTTTTGAGTCTGTTCTATTTCCTATATTTGACTATGTGCGACATGCTATTGATCCTACTGGGGGTGACTCTCCTGGACAGGAGATTGATGAAGGTGAACTCGATCAAGATGCATGGCTTTATGAGACATGTACATTGGCCCTCCAGCTGGTTGTAGACCTTTTTGTCAGATTTTATAACACTGTTAATCCTCTTTTAAGAAAGGTGCTGATGCTTCTGGTTAGCTTCATTAGGCGTCCACACCAAAGCCTTGCCGGTATTGGG
Organism: Balakata baccata; assembly: GCA_949630135.1. Classification (NCBI taxonomy): domain Eukaryota; kingdom Viridiplantae; phylum Streptophyta; class Magnoliopsida; order Malpighiales; family Euphorbiaceae; genus Balakata; species Balakata baccata. Next base: position 9,858 of record CATIWF010172503.1, read on the forward strand.
ATTGCTGCATTTGTTCGTTTAATGAGTAATGCTGGTGACCTGTTTTCAGAGGAGAAGTGGCTAGAAGTGGTCTTCTCACTAAAAGAGGCAGTGAATGCAACTCTTCCTGATTTCTCTTACCTTGTTAGTGGGGAGTCCACAGTAAGAAGCCAAAAAGTTTTAACCGGACAAAGTAATGGGGAGTTTGCAGGATCTGGTTCTCCTGATGATGATCCAGAGAGACTGATGACCCGTCGTCTATATGCTTCTATATCTGACGCAAAATGTCGGGCTGCTGTTCAACTTTTATTGATTCAGGTGTGTTATATTTTGTTGGATTGTTATGAAAATTTTGGATATTGTTGCACATATTCACAAATGCATATTTATTGAAAATCATTCAGTCTTTTTTTTTACATGTCTTTATTGAACATTTCTACGACTGTGCATTGTTTATGTGCTGGACCATCAGTTAACATTGCTTGTTGATTTAGTCAGAAAAATCTGTGACTTACCTGGTCAAATTATTTACTCCGTCCCAAAAAGTTGGCTTACTTTCCTTTTTCAGTAGTCCCAAAAAGATAGTCCACTTTCCTTTTTAAGCATATAGTTGTTTGTTAATTCTCTATTATGCTCCTATTTAATTATGCCTTGTTATCAACAAATATGAGTTGTCATTTATTAATTTTTCAATAGTGCCCCAAATTAATGAATGTGTATAGGCAAAATGTACAATTTTAACCATATGAACTAAATTTTCTTAGTCTGTGAAAATAGGTTGAATTACTGAAATATTGTTGGTATTGGTTGTTTGGTTTAGTATTGCATGGACAAGTTGAGGTTACAGTTGAAGTTTGTAAGGGGTTCTACTCAAGGACTCTTGTTGAGGTTATTTATAATCACGAAATATATTTAGAATTTTTTAAAAAAAAAAATCTAGATTGATGTTAAGTTATTCTTTTAGTTATACAAGTACTTCAATTGATTTTTAGGTTATTTTCTTCCCTACTCGTTTAAATCTTCTGTTCTTCGTTTTCATGAACTTAAAAAATGTGAGATTCTTTTTGTTTGCAGGCTGTGATGGAAATATACAACATGTATCGTCAGAACCTTTCAGCTAAAAATACCTTGGTCCTCTTTGATGCTTTGCATAATGTGGCATTGCATGCTCACAAGATCAATACTGACATCATGTTACGCTCGAGGCTGCAAGAGTTTGGCTCCATGACCCAAATGCAAGACCCTCCACTGTTACGCTTGGAGAACGAGTCTTATCAAATTTGTCTCACATTCTTGCAAAATCTTACACTGGATAGACCTCAAACTTTTGACGAGGCTCTAGTGGAAAATTGTCTTGTCAACCTTTGTAGGGAGGTGTTACAATTCTATATCGAGACTTCCCGCGCTGGACAGACATCTCATCTGTCTTCCAGTTCGCAACCCAAGTGCTTGATCCCTGTGGGATCTGGTAAACGAAGGGAATTGGCTGCACGAGCACCTCTTATAGTTGCAGTTCTCCAGGCAATGTGTAGTTTGGGAGAGACTTCATTTGAAAAGAACTTGAGTGGTTTCTTCCCCTTGCTTGCAGGCATGATTAGCTGTGAACATGGGTCAAACGAGGTTCAAGTAGCTCTGAGTGACATGCTCAGCTCATCAGTAGGGCCTGTTTTGCTGCGGTCATGTTGATTTTGGAAAGATCACAGTACGTTTTGTGATATGTCATACTTGTTCCAATTCTTAGTTTCTATTTCTTTTAGTTATTATTTTTCTTTAAATTGTAATTGTCTTTGGAGATAGAGATCCATAGTGTATGAAGAGTTAGCAGATGATTTTGGATTGGCGACCTGCTTCTGAACTTTCATGTAGTTAATTCGGAAGCGCCTTTGTTCAGTCAGGGTTCATATAGATTTCATTAGGAGTTTTGTTGTATGCTAGTCAAATATATTTCCTCCCTCTTTCCAATAGACCGTGTCTGAGAACAATAATTTGCTGTATAAAAATGTTGTGATTATTCAACATGACTTTTTCATTAACGGTTCAATTTTTGAGTCAACCCAAATAAATCTTTTAATATATATGATTCTCTATTTTTTCTATATCGGTGATTTAACCGGTTTGAGTTTAAAAACCACGGCATCAACCTTGACTCTTTCATGGCCGTCGGTCCAAAATCCAATGCCTCTAATGAAAAGAAGTCAAAAAACGCCGGCGCTTCGGATAGAATCCATTTAGGCTGGCATCAACCCAAGACTAAAAGCCTTGGTTTGTTTTGATGGAATTCCTTATTTGTTTGCTCTTTATTATTCCATCCCTTAGAAAAAGATACATTATTTTTATACATATTAAAAAAAGTTAATTAATTTAGTTAAATTAATAATTTTTATTTAATATTTTACAAAAATATTATCCATTTATTATCATCTTTAAAATAACATTTGATCTTTCTGAAATAGAGGTCAATCAATTTAAATAGTTATTTAAAGTAATAGTTGAAAAAATAAATAGATATTTAAATATATTTAATAAGAGTATATATAAATAAAAATATATTTGTAATTGAACAAAATAACTATACTTCAAAAAATATAAGTAGCCTACAATTTCGGACGATCAAAAAATGAAAAGTAAGCATTTTTTTTCCAACGGAGGGAGTAAAAATTAAGAAGGAAAATTAGAAATTAAAGTTTCCAATTTATTATATAAAAGGGTAAATTATTAATACACAGATTTAGTTAGATATATTTGTTAATCCCTTCATTTTTAGAAATATATTATAAAATTTTTTAGATTTGATTCCAATAACTAAAAAGATTTTTTGTTACTTTTGAATATAATATTTTATTAATCAACTAAAAAATATAAAAAATATATTTATTTATTTTTTGATAAATTTGACATTTTGGTATAAAGTTGATAATATTAAATATAATTTTTGGTATTTTTTAAGACAAAAAAAAAAGGTAAATTTGATATTTTATTTATATATGATGGAAAAAGTTAATCAAATGACTACTTATTGTATTAAATCAAAATTGAGAGATTTCATAATATATTCAAAAAATAGAAAGACAAACTAGTATATTTAACCAAACCTCCGAGTAATTTACCTTATATAAAATCAGTCATTTTCCTTCTAAATTTGTAGGAAAATAGGGTAACTACTGCTGGATCCCCTAATTTCTTACAGATTTGGTATATCTATTTTTAACATATATTTTATTTAGAACAACTAAACAACAGAAAGAAAATTGAAATAAATTTAATATTTTTATTCTTTCTCTCAACATTCTTCGTTAAAATAAATCAAAAATTTCTCTCAAAAATTTTTTATTCAAATAATGGCTTAGTTACTCATGAAATCGCAAATTATATTACGGATTTTGGTCCATATAACATTATAGATCAAAACCATTATTAAGTTATTTATTGAAAATTTTACAAAATTACCAAAAAAGGGGTCTTGTTTTTCACTTTTACCGCCCTTCGATATTTTTTTTAATTTTTCTGAAAATAATTTTTTAAAATTACAATAGTATTTAAATCTCAAAAGTACCTCAAAATATGTTCAGACGGTATATTTTCGCTATACCTTCAGTATACCTTGGGGATATCTTGGTTCAATTTTTATTAAAAAAACAAAAAAAAAAGAATAATTAAATCATTAAAGAAGAAGAAGAAGAATAATAAGAATAGAATTCAATCAAAATTCAAAACATCACAAAATTTTAAACAAACAGTTTGGTATGCCTTTTTGGAATACTTTGAGTATATATTGGGAATACTTTGAGAATTCCTTAGAAATAGGAATATTTTGAGTATACTTTGGGGATATTTTGAGTATATCTTAGGAATTCTCAAGAAATTCCTTAGGATGAATTCTCAACCTTTAGGATTTCTATAAGAATACTTTAGGTATAACTTGAAAATTTCTTGAGAATTACCTAAGAATACTTTGGAAATATTTCGGTATACTTTTGAAAATTATATGAGAATATCTTCAGTATATTTTGGAAATACTTTGGGTATTGTTTAATGATATCTTAGTAATTTTCATAAAAAAAAAGAACAAAAAAGAAATTAACAACAATACAGACAAAACTCAAAAAAATAAATAAACAAACTCAATAATTAATCCAATAGCCTTAAACAAATGATGATTGAATGAGCAAATAATTCAGTAGAAGAAGCTATGGAAATTGAAACTGCAACTACCTTTTCAACAATCAATCACAACCTTAATCGGAAATCATCTTCTTCCTCTCCCTTAATTGATAGTGCTTCGTCGATTTTGCAAAAAAAATTTAAGAGAATGACTGAATTGAAGAGAATAGAATAATCGTGTCATTATTGATCTGTAGAGATGAAAAGACGAAAAATTATCGGTAAATATTTGAAAAAAATATTTAAATTTTGGTAAAGTATGAAAATTACTCTTATTTATTTAACTCTTTGAGCGTGTTCCTTCCTCACTAGCTAATTTTAAAGTGCATTCTCTCTCTTTTACTTTTCAACCTGACTTTTTCTTCTTCTTTTTTTTTTTTTTTCTCATCCTTTAAATATAATCGTTAATTTATTGATATTCTGCTTGAAAACTAAATTTCTCGACAAAATAAATTTGTTTTAGTGAAGGAAATTTGATAATTTTTTATATTTTAAATAAGTTTAAATATAAAAAATACAGTGATTATTAAACGAAATAAAATTTTAATTGAAGCACTAAATTTACTAAAAATGATCATTTTTGTATATTTTAAATAAGTTTAAATATCAAAGTTACAACATTTAGTGATTATTAAACAAAATGAATATATAGTAATAAATTAATGAATTTTTACGTTATTTCTAATAAATTTTTAGCTTATAACATAACAAATAAATATTTTTCAATAAGCTAATGAACCTACAATTTTATAATAAATGAACACGTCTCAATAAACTAATAAACATTTACTTTATTACTAATGAACCTGCAGTTTATAACAAATGAACTTTATAGTTTATTGATAATGAATATATAGTTTACAAAAAATGAATCTTTATTAATAATCTAAGGAATCTTTACTTTATTGGTAATATAATTTTATAACAAATGAACATATTTCAATAAATTAATAAATCTTTTATTTCATTACTAATGAATTTAAAGTTTAAAACAAAATAAACTTGTAGTAATAAACTAATGAATTTTTACTTTATTTCTAATGAATTTTCAGTTTATAATAAATGAACATTTTTTAATAAACTAATGACCATATCTATAAACGGATGATGAATATTTATAAAATTGTCATTATGTATTTGATAGCTGTCTAAATTTGATTTATTTACAAACTTGTCACTATCTCTCACATATGTGATGGACCCTTAGTTCATAATACTACATGAACTGAGATCCATAGTATAACAATTCTTATGAAATGAGAAGAATCCCAAGGTATAAAACTGAGGAGAAAATTTCCTTTTTGCTGTATTTGTAGGAGTTTTTATATTATGGACCCTATCAATGTAGTAATATGAACCAGAGGCCTATTACACGTATGATAATTTTAAAAA
>CATIWF010172507.1:0-15372 GCA_949630135.1 Balakata baccata
TGGAATGGTCCCCACTGTCACAAATAATGAGCATTAATTTACAAAATCCATTGAAGAAAATAGTGAAAAAGCAGAAAAGGAGAAAGGAAAATTCTCCACTTCACATTCTCTCCATAAGTTTGCAGAGAAAATTTAGCAGCCATACATTTCCAAATTACGATTCCCTCAGGATCTGTACACCCAAAATACTAAAAATTCCACCTGAAGATTATTGAAGAAAAAATGAATAACTCCGATCCCTCAAAGATCCCACTTCTTCCGACGAATGATCCACCTCCTCCGCCGCCGCATCAGCCACCGCCGACGTCTTTAAGTAGCCTTCTAACGCCGGGGAATTTCTATATCGCGCTAGGACCAATTCTGTGCGGCGTGATATGCATAACGGTGAAGATCGAGGGTCAGGCGAGTAGCAGGAACATGTTGGGAATTCTTGGGTGGATGTTCTCATGGTGGATCACAGAGGCAGTGCCGATGCCGATCACATCCATTACGCCACTTTTTCTTTTTCCGATGTTCGGAATTGCTTCTGCTGATAGCGTCGCCGAATCTTATATGAATGACGTTATTTCCCTGGTTCTTGGTAGCTTTATTTTGGTTCTTGCTGTTGAGCATTATAACATCCACCGCAGATTGGCCTTAAATGTGAGTTTCTCTATCAACTTTTTATTTTTTTCCTTTTATTCTAAAAACAAAATTCTTATAAACTTCAACTTTTCTTTTTTCCTTTTTTTTTTACATATAATTTTAAACTAAAATTTGGGTTAATTAGGGTAACTATTTTATTACATTCATCATCAATATCACATTTCTATCAATATTAGTATTTTTATAGTAGTGAGAAAATTTAAAATTAAACTAAAATTTGGGTTAATTAGGGATAACTATTTTATTACACATTTCCATCAATATTAGTATTTTTATGGCAGTGAGGAAATTCAAAAAAATTTTTTTTTTCATTTCTCACAAATAAAAATATTAATCAGCATATTCTTTAATTGATTTTTTACTTTAATATAAAGATATTTTAATATTTACTGTTTCAAACCATCCAAGTGAAATTTTAAGAAATATTTATGCAAGAAAATCACTACTATCATTATATAATCTACGGACTTTAAGCTTCCTCATAAAAAAAAAATTTAGCTTTGTAAAAAAATTTTGCAATTGATTATTTCCAGTCAAATACCTGAATTTAGGTATGTGTGATTTTTTTTTTTTATTAATTAGATAGGTATGTATGATTTTAAGCATCCATAATTTATCTTAATGAAAACGTGTTACCTTGATAATTGGGTGGTTTAACAATATACGGCACCAGATAACCCATCTGTTCTGTGGAGATCCAGTAAATCCACCGCTCTTGCTACTTGGTGTATGTGCTACGACAACATTCGTGAGCATGTGGATGCACAATGTGGCGGCAGCGCTCATGATGATGCCGGTGGCAACTGGAATATTACAGCGGTTGCCTGTGGGTCCGGACCAAACACAAAGCTACGAGGTAAGAAACTTCTGCAAGGCAGTGGTGCTAGGGGTAATATACTCCGCGGCTATAGGAGGGATGAGTACACTAACAGGGACAGGTGTCAACCTAATATTGGTTGGGATGTGGAAAAGTTATTTTCCGAAGGAGGATCCAATCAGCTTTAACACGTGGTTCTTTTTCGGATTCCCGTTGGCTCTGTTACTGTTCTTTGCTTTGTGGGTCATACTTTGTTGTTTGTATTATTCAAGGGGGTCCACACAAATTCTGTCTGCTTACTTGGATAGAACTCACATCAAGAGAGAGCTTCACATGTTAGGTAAGTCCCTTCAATTTTTTATTTTTAATTTTTTTATTCTCTTAATTACCGATTATCATTTCACAAATAATTAATTTTTATGTATCCCTATATTACTTAGGACATATTAGAGAATTAAACAAAATCCATTAAAAATATGAATATAATATACTAATAAATATCAAAATTTTGGGTTTATTTGATGTTACATTTGAAAAAAAATTCTTTTTCAAAAAACAGTTTTTCATATGTTTTATGCATATAAAGATTGAAAAGATCAGTTTATAAAAAATTAAAACAAAATTCTAAATATATTTTTTTTTTGTTATTTGACCGCAATTTCAAATAGCGAACAAATATGTCATTGCATCTTTAAGGATTTACTAATTAAAAACAGGAATCAATTTGAGTTTGTGCAGGTCCAATGGCTTTTGCTGAAAAGATGATTCTAGCAATATTTGGAGTGGGTTTCTCTATGCACTAACTTGTTAATATATATTAGTTAATGCCTTGAGTTACTATATTTTCTAATGTATATATTGATTTTGGGGTGCAGATGCTTATAGTTCTATGGATGACGAGAAGCATCACAGATGACATTCCTGGTTGGGGTGCTATCTTCAACGGACGTGCTGGGGATGGAACTGTTAGTGTAAGTTTTTTTTTTTTTTTTTTGTGTCGAACACATGTTTTAAGTTTTTTGAATAAAAAAAAAATGCATTTTTAACTTAAGAAACATATTTATATTTTTAAAAAAATTATAAAATGCAAGGATGTTTTGTATAAACGTCGAATGGATATCAATATTGGAAGCACGACATATTGTACCATTGCAGTTTCCGTGCTTTATAGTCTATTAGTATTGTTTTTTAGGAAAAGTTCTAATATATATTTGACAGATGCAAGTGTTGTTATTTTGTCTTCTTTTTTTTGAAGTTCTATTTTGATTATATATAGGTTCTGATGGCAACATTGCTATTCATAATCCCAAACAAGAAGCAAAAAGGGGAGAAATTGATGGACTGGAACAAATGCAAAAAGCTACCGTGGAACATAATATTATTACTAGGAGCAGGATTCGCAATCGCAGATGGAGTGAAAACAAGTGGGTTAGCAGATATATTATCAAAAGCCATAGATTTCCTAGAAGAAGCTCCTTACTTAGGCATTGCCCCAATTGTATGCCTAATAAGTGCCATAATGACAGAATTCATCACCTCAAACAATGCCACCACAACACTTTTGGTGCCATTGCTAATCCAAATTGCCAAACCAATGCACATGCACCCTCTCCTCCTAATGGTTCCTGGGGCAATTGGCTCCCAATTTGCTTTCTTGCTCCCAACTTCTACACCTTCAAATATTGTAGGATTCACAACTGGGCATCTTGAGATCAAAGATATGATTAAGACTGGACTCCCTCTAAAGATTGCTGGTATTTTAGCACTCTCTTTCTTGATGCCTACGCTTGGTAAGTACACTACTATACAATCCTTATTATTCTCGATTCGACTTGATAATATAAATGGTAATTAATTCTTATTATTATGTTACAAATTAGTATCAAATTTTTTAATTGTAGCAATTTATTATTTAAGTCTAATTTTTGGTAAAAAATGATAATGTGATTGCTGAAAATTTTAATTTTTTGTGATATGTCATGCTGATCGACTATCACATCATTTTTTTTTATCAGAAATTGGACTTAGATACCGAATTATAATATTTTAAAAAATGTAGACATCAATTTTCAATAACTAAAAGACTAATTTGTGATATTATAATAATAATTAGTACCATTTATATTATTAATAACCCTTCTCCATTTCCCTCACCCATCATTTTCCTAAAGAAAAATATGTTGGGGTTATTTCTTGTATTATTATTTAAGTCATGATAAAGAAAATGCATGGCTTCGCATTTAGTTTTTGTTTAATCTTTTTGTATTTTAGTATTTATGTGATTATATAATATATAAAATGCAATTAATTATATATATATTGCATGATTATGCAGGAGCTTATGTCTTCAGGACAAATCAAGAAGTTGTATACTAAAGTTATGTGTGACCAACTGATTGCGTGTCCCAGATTGCTGGTCAATTCCATAATCCAGACTATATTAATTGTATATAATGATATGTGTAAGATTTTTTCCTTTTTATTTTATTTTTTTCTTTTGTGATATTGATAAGACTGAATTAAACTTTACCCTCTTAGATTTCCAAATTTTGCAAAACGGCATCGCTCTATAGGCTATAGTTGAGGCATGAAAACTGATTTATACCTTTGAGCTTAGAAAAATCTGGTGTTTTCTTCTCTTGAATTTACAATCATTTTATATTTAATTATGACAAAATACATCAAAATATATAGGTTAAAGATAAAGCGTGGTATCTAAAAACTTTAACAATGTTTTAATTCTCTAATACACTTCCAAACTAGAATAAAGAAGTCCTCCCAACTTTAGGATAGGATATATATATGTATATATAAATTTCTGATGCGAAAGAGCAAAACTCAACCAGCAAACACAATACAATCAAGGAAAAAGAAACAAGGTGAGAAATACTGCTGAAACTTCTGTATTAATGCGAAAATGGAGTCCTAGAGTATATTGAACAATGGAAATAGCAAGATCAACAAACAAAAAGCAAAAATACTGTAAAATGATTCACAGCCTAAGGACAGTATCCCCTTCCCCAAGCAATGCCCATAGACTCAAAACACTAAAATATCCTGCAGCCCTGCTCCTACTATCCTACCACTTATTTATAGCAAAATTGTATTACTTCCTAATTACCTATGAGCCCTTTTTCACCCTCTTACGTGTCTCTCAATTTTTAAAATATTCGTACCCTCTTACATTTCTCTATCATCAAGATTGAAAATTGGAAATAGTTCAATCAAAATTTCTAAGGCAGTAACGAATATGTTAGAAATGAAATTGTAAGCTGTGTCTCCTTCAGTTTGTTGGTCTAGATAAGCTGATGACATGTAACACGCTTGATATAACTAGAAATTCCTCTGGTTATACTAAAGAAGGTTACAATGCATGAGATATAAAATGTGACCAAGATTAAATCCTTTTTGCACTATCACCATGATGACTATTTAAAAATATCTATAGATAAGCAAAATAAAACTTTTAGATCCTTAACAGAATAAAATATAATGGCTTACACTAATCAAAGTTTTATAAAAATCTCTAAAAATATGACAAGTTACAAATTTATATGTTTTTTATGCCCAAAACATGTACAAATATAACTATATTCGTTCTCTTTTATACAAAACAAAAAACAAAAGTATATCATGAATATATCACCAATATAAGATTTATCCTATAACTCTTAAGCGGACTTGTCTTTTTGTCAACTCTTTTAGTGCTCCTCAATTAGGGATGGCAACAGGTAGGATACTCGCGAAAAATATTCTACATGTTCTTGAACCCGTTTACATATGAAGCTATCCAAACCCATCCCAAATCCGATTAAAATAATACTATTAATACCCATATTTGTCCCAAATTCGATTAATATTACCCGTTTACTATCTGAACTCGCATTATTACCCGTTTATCACTATAATTAAAATTAACTTAACAATTAAAATACACATAATTCACCATAAAATTTAGTACAAAATAAACAAAATATACAGAATAAAATATAAATTCAATCCAACAAACCTAAAGTTAAAATAATTTATCAAATTGTTCAAAAATAACAACAAAAATATAAAAAAATATATAAATATTCAACTTCAACCATATTTGAATTTCATCAACCTATAAAAACAAAAAAAAAACATATAATTAATTATATAGCTATATTAAATAAATTATGATATAATAAATTGCACAACAAGAAAATTAAACAACAAAAATACATATCCATTTTCAAAATTATAAAACTTAGCAATCATCATCTTCTTCAATTGTGTGTATGCAACTTGAACTTGCATTTGAATCTTAAAAGCAAAAAATATATAAATATAAAAATTTTATCAATTAACTTAAGTTTCTAATTAAATTCAAAGAATATGAATTTGAAATTTGTAATTGCTTTCATATGACAACAACCAATTTTGGGAGCACATTAATACTTCCAAAGTATTTTCATAAAGCTTACTTCTTTGATCATTAATAACTCTTCCATCAGTGCTAAATGCAGACTCAGATGAGACTGTAGAAACAAGAACTGATAAAAAGTCTCTAGCAATCATTTGCAATGTTGGATACTTTAATCCATTTGTTTTCCACTAATTGAGAATATCAAATTTTAAAGTCCATGGCAAGATTGGCTCCTCAAGATAATGATCTAATTCAGATTTTACACGAATGCAATTAGAGAAAGAAGAGAGAAATGCCACCAGATTTATCATATCAAGCTTTTGGATACTTTCACTTAAAGATACTTGTTGAACTTCAGAATTCAAAGGAGATTGATTTTGCTTGGAAGCTCTAGATTGATATTCATTCAATAATCTATAGCAAGTATTTTTCACTTTAATAATTTCAAATGATGACTTTTCACCATATATCGTAGGAAAATAATACTCAATAACTTTCATTTTATACCTAGGATCCAAAATGACTGTCACAGACAATACGATATGAACAACACTCCAATATTTCTCAAATTTGTCAAACATTTTCATTGTCATTTTACTTATATCTTCATCAATAGAACCCATCCACTCTACCAATCGATTTCGAATTTGACAAATTGAAATAAAGAAACAATTCGAAGTTAGATATTTTCTACTAGAAAATAATTCAGTGGTGATATAAAAAATTTCCAAACATCCACCAATTTTCTCAGCCATACTCTAATATTCTTCTGTTGGAATATTAGTAAAATGTTTTTTCCTAATTCTCAACCTAGGAAAAATATCTTTATATTGAAGTGCCATTTGCACATCAAATATGTCGAGTTCCAACAAGTTTTACAATCTAAACTTAACTTTTTTGAACAATTAACATGCAATTGCTTTGCCATTTCATCAAATGTTTCTACTATTTGAGGAGTAGAGCTCCAAAATGCTACACTTTTCCTAATTCTTATCAAAGCATCATCAATAATTGACAACTCATCCTTCACAGCAAGATTCAAAATACGTGCACAACACCTTATATGCAAAATTTTCCCATCATCCACAAGATCACCAAACAATTTATCTGCAAGTATAGAGATCATAACGTCATTAGTAACACAATCGTTATCGTAGATATTTTAGTCTCAATGTTCTACTTTGTCAATGCATCCATCAAATGTCTTGCAAGCTCTACTTTGGTATGAGGAGTCGGCACATAAACAAATCTACAAATAACAAATCTACAAAGATGAATACATTATATTATCTTAAACTAACATACAATAGGTTATAGGAGAAATATAAATTTAATTTACCTCAAAATGCGACTTTGAAATGGTCAAGTATCATCAATGAAATGACCAGTAACAAATATATAACCTTTTTTTTATTTAACGTCTACATATTAGTTGTAATGACAATTCTGCTCTTGAGCTTCGCCAACTCTTTATACAATCTTTGAAACTGATAATCATATATATTGAAAATATCTTCTTGATTGTGTTTTGTGAAACCATTTTGAAAATGGGCTAAAGACTATTACAAATCCTCCTTAATCCATTATGATCAACAATGGAAAGAGGATATCCATGCATTATTATAGCATAAGCCAATTCCTTCCTTGAAATTTCTTGATCAAAAGTAAAATTTGCAAACTGAACTTTCCCATCACTCTCTTTATCAACTGAAATTTGTTTTTGTCTCTCAAACCATTGAGATATGCCGTGGTTTTTCCTCTGTGGACATTTTTCAACATGATTGTGTAAAAATTTAGTTTCATTTTTGCTATTAGCTTTGAGACATGTTTTACAATAATTAAAAATTGCACAATCCTCATTATTTTGCCTAACCTTTTCAAAATGCTTCCAAATAGAAGATGTCGACTTTCTTTTTTTACCACTCAGATTGCTAGGTGTTGAAATTAGAGCCTTTTGGATAGAGTTAGGAGAAGCAACTTGTGTCCCTGATGTTTGATTTTCAGATTGTGTAAGAAGAACATCATCATTTTTGGACATTTCTAATTGATCTATGCTTTCACAAGTAGACATTATATACAATCTACACACCAAAACAACCAAAAATGAAAAAAAAATTCAGTTCATAATCTATGCATCAGAATGCAACCAATATAATGTGAACTCATTCATACATTCAACTGAATCTGAACAGAAGAAAACATTCAAAGGACTAAAATCATCGATCTAATATGTATTTTGCAAACTCGATAAATAAATTAAATTATAAAATAATCAGACAAACGAAAAATCATAAAACAAATCTGCATCTAAACTTAAAAAAATTGAAAATCCAGAATTCATTTCCATTATAGCAATACAAGATGAATTCAAGGAGTAACAAACTTTTCAATTTTATAGCACCTAAAAGACGATTAAAATGAAGAACTAAATTCAAAAGACAATAAAATAGAGCTGGCGGCACAATCTCCTTATCCTTCTGGCAACAGTGTCGCTTCTTTTCCTAGCAATGGGAGCTGCTTTTTCAATGATGGAGGAGGAGGATATGTGGAAGGGAATGATTTATGGCTTCTAGGGATAAACGACAGAAATAAAAAAGATTGAAGATGGGAAGATAGGGCTTTTGTTTAAAAGTTATATATATATATATATATATATATATATATTAAAGAAATTGAATAACTATAACAAGCGATGACTTAGTGGTAAACATCTTATTCCTCACACAAAAGGGACAAGGATTCAAATATTGGAGGCTTCCATTTTAACAGCATATAATATTTATATATTTTACATATATTTTTTAATCGAGTTCGAGTAGTAGGTATTCAAGGTACGCTACCTAAACTCGTGATGGGTAGTAATTTCACTACCCAAACCCATCTCATAACCCTAATAGGATTATTCAATAATGTTTAAATGGGTTTGAGTAGTCGCGGGTACCCTCGAAACCGAATCCATTGCAATCATATAAATCCATATGTAATAAATATATACATATTATTATACTCACCACTAACTATACATTTATAATGAACAGGGAGATATACATGCGCATATAACAAAAATTGAAAAAATATTTCCTTTTGATCGGCAACTATCAAAAAAATCAGAAAATGTTACGAAATTTATATTAAAGGTATTCATTATAAGTTCAAGACATATAAGGGCTCTAACCATATTTTGACTCGTGATCAATCCATAGATGCCGATAGAAAATAAATAGGCACTCAAAACAAGTACATGTTCAAGCATCATTTACCAACTCTTTATCAATTTCTATTTATTTCAATATAAACAACAATTGAACATCAACAGATTGGATTGAGTAGAATAAGAATATAATAACTACAGAACAAAGAAATATATGGATAATAGATCAAATAAAAGAATTTATACATAAGTCAGAAATAATTTTTAAATAAAATCGAAGGAAAATAGATGTGATAACATAGAAAACAATTTGAATTTTGATTTCGATTACTAATTATAAAGATTTATTACAGACGAGCCGCAATAATCGCACATATCGAAGCAACTAAAAGAATTATTGAAATGAATTCAAATGGAAGAAAAAAAATCTGTTGATCTTGTTCTATAATATGATTTGTTCTTATATAAATATATGGCTTAACGGATATGTACCCCCCTAAGTTTTTCATTTTTTCTCGATTTGCCCTCCAAATTGATTTTTGATATCGGTTACCCCCTGTAAAATTTTAAAAATGTAATAATTTGCCCTTATGTTGACGTGACAGCCAGAATGTGATTTTATATTATAGCTAAGGGGCAAATTGTTATTTTTTTAAAATGTCATAGGAAGCAAATTGGACAAAAATTGGATTTCGGGGGGTAATTGGTGCCAAAAACCAATATAAGAACAAACTGAGAAAAAATGAAAAACTCAAGAGGTTGGAGATGGGTTTAGCCTAAATATATATTCACAGCCGTCTCATACAAATAAACATAGCAACTCATACACAAGTTCCAAACATTACCAAGCTCTATCGAGCTTCCCTAATTGAGAGCGCTTACACAAGCTTCAGACTCTTAACTAGTAAGACTAAGGGTGGTCACACAAGCTTTTGACCCTTTAGCCTTACACATCAAAAAGGTTTAAGAGCGCTCACACAAGCTTCAGACCCCTTGACCTACCACCATGATACCGTGTTCATCTCTATCTTTACCACTAATCATACACAACAAATGTATGCCAACCTCAATCAAACCATCACACTTCATCCCTTTCAAAAACATAATACTCTCTCAAGTCACTGAGCTCCACAGGCGTTAATGGGTCTTTCATGGCTATGAAGACCTCATTCACAGTTGGTTTGATCGTGAACTAACTCGTGAGCCAGGTGGTAAAGCAATCTATCCTCATTTATCACATGATTTATGGTTGCGAATGTGAGTTTTCTCACAAATTCTAGTTTTAAACAACACATTTAAGGCACGTTACACATAAGGCTCTAAGGCTAGCCAATTGTAGCCACTCCTAATAATATTCTCAATATTTTATGGTCATATACATACTAACACATCAATATAACTAATTAGATCTAGAATGCATTTAAGCCTCATTCTCATCCTTATACTTTTATCTACCATTAATGTGCTATAATGCCTACCAACTACCTACAATACCATTTATTGCCACTTTCACTTATTGTTACCAAGTACTAACTAGACTTTAATACATCCATTATAACATACCAACAAGAGCATATATATATATATATATATATCACACACACACACACAAAATACAATCATGGAGATTTGCATGAGTATTTGTATAAACCTTTTCAAAAACAGCTTATTTGACACCAAATTTCGAGTCAAGCTCGATCCCCTTCTCTTAGGTAGTTTCTTCTTTCCACCGCTCCTCCTAATATGTTAAGTTACCACATATAACATTAAACTTTGATGTTGGTAAATTAGGAAAAATATGATTTTAAGAATAAAATCCTATAATCAAGGATAAATTTGTTATTTCCTTGATTATAGGGATTCCATATTTGATTATTTGATTATTTCCTTTATTGTTGATTATTTGATTATTTCCTTTATTGTAGGGATTCTAGAGCATTTCTTCCTCTATAAATATGTAACCTATTTTTCTGTCAAAATAAGAAAAAGATATTAAGATTTTTTGTTCTTCTTCTTCCTATTGTTTTTTTTCTACATGGTATCAGAGCCCTAGGTTCGACCATGGATTACAAAGCCGCTATGGTCGACTCTAGGTCAACGTCTTCTGAAGGTAGTAGCGCCATAACGTCTTCAGAGGGAATAGGAAACTCAGCAGCTGTTTCTTTGCCTAACAATTCCCTACAAATCACCATTCATAAATTGAATGGCAAAAATTACCTTAAATGGTCCCAGTCTGTAAAGTTAGTAATAGACAGCAAAGGGAAATTAGGTTATTTGAATGGTGAAATGAACTGCCAACCATAAATGATCCTAAATATAGGCAATGGAGGTCAGAGAACTCAATGGTGACAGCCTAGTTGATCAACTCTATGGAACCAGCCATCAGCAAATCCTTTATGTTTCTTCCAACAGCATGTGATGTGTGAGATGCTGTAAAAGAAACATATTCAGATCTGGATAATCATTCACAACTGTATGAACTGAACACTAGAATATGGAAAATGTAGCAGGGATCGTGAAGTGACTACATATTATAATGATATGATGGTTGTTTGGCAGGAATTGGATTTATTTGAAGAAGAGGAATGGGAAAACACAGGCGATAGTACCTAGTACAAAAAGAAAATAGAAAGAAGTAGAGTATTTGTTTTTTTGGCAGGTTTAAATAAAGAACTTGATGAAGTTCGGGGATGCATATTGGGGCGAAAACCATTGCCCTCCATATGGGAAGTGTTCTCTGAAGTACGTAGAGAAGAAGCTCGACAACAAGTGATGTTGAAAAATGATAATGGTGCAAAACCAGAGAGTGAAGGATCTGCACTTGTGGCTCGAAATACTGAAATTGAAGGAGATAGACGTGAGGGAAAGACTAGACCTTGGTGTGACCATTGTCGAAAGCCATGGATACTCGTGAAACTTATTGGAAGTTACATGGTAAACCTACAAATGGAAAGAAGAAATCGGGTGGTGATAATAAGCCAGGGAGAGATGCTCGAGCATTCCAAGTGAGTAATTCAGATTCAAGGCAGTAATCAACCTCAGAATCTCTTCCCTTCACAAAGGAACAATTAGAGCATTTATATAAAATGTTTCAATCTAGTTCTTTGGGAAATTCTTCTATTCCATCTTGTTCTATTGCTCAGTCAGGTATTTCTTCAATTGCAACCATTGTGTCTTCAAAGTTTACTAGCGATTGGATATTAGATTCAGGTGCTACTAACCATATGATCGGTACATCGCAATTTTTTTCCACTTACTCGCCTTGTGCAGGAAATCAAAAAGTTAAAATTGCAGATGATTCCTTTGCCACTATTGCAGGAAAAGGGATAGTGTCAATTTCTCCATCACTACACCTTAAAAATGTTCTTCATGTTCCTAAATTATCATATAATCTTGTCAGTCAACAAATTAACCATTGATCATAATTATTGTGTTAATTTTTTATCTTCTCATTGTGCATTTCAGGATTTAACCTCGGGGGAGATGATTGGGGTTGCTAAGTAAAATGGTGGTCTCTACTTTTTTGAGGATAGGTTGACCTTTGAAAGGCAAGATTAGCAGGCTTGTTTCAACTCTATGTCTATTTCTAGTGATAGTGAGATTTTGTAATGGCATTATCGTTTGGGACATCCTAGTTTTCAATATTTAAAACATTTATTTCCAAAGTTATTTATGAATAAAACTCAATTTGTTTTTCGATGTGAATCATGTGAATTAGCAAAACATCATCGTTTTGTTTTTCCATCACAACCTTATAAAAAATCAAAACCATTTACCATGATTCATAGTGATATTTGGGGTCCTTCAAGAGTGTCAACTTTGTCTGGAAAATGTTGGTTCATTACTTTTATTGATAATCATAGTAGAGTCACATGGGTTTTCTTATTAAAAGACAAATCTAATGTGTTTAAAGATTTTTATAATATGATTCAAACACAATTTCAGACTCAGATTAAGATTTTTCGAAGTGAAAACGGTAAGGAATTTTTCAATAATATATTAGGGAATTTTTTTGCCGAAAAAGGAGTTATTCACTAAAGTTCATGTAGTAATACACCTCAACAGAATGGAATAGCTGAAAGAAAAAACAAACATCTACTTGAAATAGTTAGGGCTATGGTTTTTACAACTAAAGTGCCTAAATATCTTTGGGGAGAAGCAGTTTTAACAGCCACTTATTTGATTAACAGACTTCCTACACGAATTTTGGGCTTCAAAACACCTATCAAAGTTTTCATTGAAAGTTTTCCTCACACTTGGCTAATAACTGATATTCCCTTATAAATTTTCGGTAGTGTGGCATTTGTTCATAATCATGACCCACAAAAGTCAAAATTTGATTCACGGTCTTATAAATGCATCTTTGTTGGTTATCCCACTAATCAAAGAGGTTACAAATGTTTTGATCCAGTTTCACGGAAATCATTTGTATCTATGGATGTCACTTTTTTTGAAGGAACTTATTATAGCAACTATCATCTCAGGGCAAGAGTAACATCAGTGAAAATGATTTTTGAAATAGTTTTGATTTAAGAATTGATTTGTTCCATGATGATGTCTCTCATAATTTGGGTGAGATAATTCCATCTCAAAATAACACTAACAAAGTGACAGAAATAGATGGAAAGCGATATAAAAGTCTTGTTTATTCAAAGGAATATCTAGCACAAATAAGACAAACCACAATTCCACTGGAACACCAAAAGTCTAATCGAAGGTTGAATCTTGAAGTTCACAATGGTTCTTCTGAAGTGCCGGAAAATGTTCATTCAGGTAATTCTGAGTCCAATTCTTCCTATCAAACTGATGATCTCCCCATTGCTCTTAGGAAAGGTGTAAGATCTTGCACAAAGCATCTTTTGTCCAATTTTGTGTCTTATAAAAATATTTCTCCTTATCATACATTTATTTCCCAGATATCTAGTGTTTCTATTCCTAACAATGTTCATGAAGCTCTAAATGTTCCCGAGTGGAGGAAAGCTATTTTTGAGGAGATGAGAGCCTTGGAGAAGAATGCTACTTGGGAGGAAGTGGATTTACCAAATGGAAAAGCTGTGGTTGGATGCAAGTGGGTGTTTACCCTAAAGTATAATGCAGACGAATCCTTGGAAGATACAAGGCACGATTAGTAGTTAAAGGCTATACTCAGACCTATAGAGTGGACTATTCAGAGACTTTTTCTCTAGTAGCCAAGTTGGATACAGTTCGGGTCCTTTTATCTATTGCAGCAAATCTTGACTGGTCATTGATTCAACTTGATGTAAAAAATGCTTTTTTAAATAGGGACTTGGAAGAAAAGGTTTACATAGAACCTCCACCTATTTTTAATGAAGGATTTGGAGGTAAGGTGTGCCAATTGAAAAAGTCCTTATATGGACTCAAACAATCCCCTAGAGCCTGGTTCGAAAGATTCACAAAGTTTGTTAAAGGACAAGGATACAGTCAAGGTCATTTTGATCATACTCTATTCACAAAAAGATCTACTGAAAACAAGATCTCCGTTTTAATTGTGTATGTTGATGACATAAATTTGACTAGAGATGATTTAGAGGAACTAAAAAGACTGAAGCAACGCCTAGCAATGGAGTTTGAAATTAAGGACTTAGGCCAACTAAGATATTTTCTTGGGATGGAAGTGGCAAGATCAAAGAAGGGCATTATAGTTTCACAAAGAAAATATATATACTCGATCTCTTAAATGAGATTGGAATAAGTGGGTGCAAGCCTTCAGATACTCCATTAGAAGTCAATGTCAATTTTGGTAAAATTAAAGATGGAATCCCAGTAGACAAAGGAAGATATCAAAGATTGGTTGGTAAATTGATTTATATATCTCACACCCGTCCTGATATTACTTTTGCAGTAAGTATGGTAAGCCAATATATGCATTCACCGTATGAAGAACACCTAGAAGTTGTATATAGGATTCTTCGATATCTTAAAAATATACCAGGAAAAGGTCTCTTCTTCAAGAAAAATGAGAAGAGAGGAATTGAAGTGTATACTGATGTAGAATGGGCTAGTTCTAAAACTAATAAGAGGTCAACTTCAAGATATTGTACTTTTCTGTGGGGCAATCTAGTTACTTGGAGAAGTAAAAAGCAGACTGTAGTTGCAAGAAGTAGTGCTGAAGCTGAGTTCAGATCAATGGCACAAAGAGTATATGAAGTTTTATGGCTAAAGAGAGTTCTAGGAGAGCTTGATAGACCAGTTAACTTGCCTATGAAATTGTTCTGTGACAATAAGGCAGCTATCAATATTGCTCACAATCCAGTCCTTCATGACAGAACGAAACATGTTGAAATTGATACACTTTATAAAAGAAAAACTAGAAGAAGGGACAATTTGCATTCCTTTTGTTCCCAC